>JAHDVE020004962.1:0-195709 GCA_022606495.2 Halesus radiatus
GGGTAGGGGTAGGGGTAGGGGTAGGGGTAGGGGTAGGGGTAGGGGTAGGGGTAGGGGTAGCCTTAATTTCCTGAAATCTTATCTATTTTTTTTTAGAGGAAAGACAAATTTTATCGGGTTACGAATAACCTGACAATATTTCAATCCCTCCTACCTCCTTCGTTATAGGCGGTAAATCTTGTTTGGTAAAAATGATGCAGCACTCAGCTAGGAGAGAATTGAACCAGCTTTGACTGAGTGGAAACCCGAAGCATTTGTACACTTTCGTTTCAAAAGCATGCATATGAAATTTAGAAGACCAATTTGCATTTCTTCCCCAACTTTTGGCATTAGTATTTTCTTTCATTTAACCTCAACGAGGTCCCCGAAAGAGAAAGCCGGTTCCTATAAGACATAACATGGTGACGTCTCGTTCTCGGAGTCTCCAACAGAGACAAGTATACTGAGGTAAAATAAATATTTAGTTATATTTACAGTTTCTTAGGGTCAGTTGCACAAATCCCTTCTCAATTAAGGTGATCAGCTGCACCAAGTCGTCCATCTTCTTCTGCGCCACGGCTGTCAGGAGATCTGCAGTAACGGAATTGGCGACATTGGCATTCAGCAACACCAGCGCCAGCGGGAGACAAAAAATGGCGGTTAGTTTCATGGTAACCCTGAAAAAAAACGTTCATTCAAATCGTATAGCCGACAACCGATGAGGCTTCTACTTTAAACCTGCAGGACGAAGGTGTATTGGGACACCCAAGATTAACAGTATTTTAAACAAACATTTTACATAAATGGGAGCATATCTGGAAATGGCTAAAACTGTCATTCATATTTTCTACTCTTTAAAATACCAAAGTCGTTGGAGAGATGGAACCACTGACTTCAGAATTAATAGACTTGTCCTAAGTACGACCATTTTGGAACCAGCTTACTTCACAGCCGTCTTGATTTGTTTTGCGTGACTTTGAATGCGGTAATCAAATTACTAAACATTTATAAAAAGATTCAAACTAAAAAACAGTCATATGAAATTTTTATTTCATTCCAAACATTTATTTTTTAAAAGTTTCTAAATAAGAAAGTTCTTAAGTAGGTACCTACTTATGTTTTCCATTTTAAAAATATTCTACCCAAATAAACCTTCTTCTTTTGAATATGTAATTTGTGGCTAACCAGAGTGGTATATCCATGGGCTATTCTCAATACAACGTGGGGGGTTCAATGTTTTTCATACTAACTCTAAAACGTCATAGCGACAGTTTTACGTATCGGATTTTACTTTCAAATTACTTTCTAAACCTTCCCGGCACTAATAAGACTAAACTGTGCTGTATTCAGCGAAACCGGTCAAGTAATTTTCGAAACAAACTGACAAACATTTATTTTTATATACGGAGATTTGGGAGTTTCAGTCAAGAGGTGATTAAATAAGTTAACAGTGATCCACTTATTAACTTACAGAACCGGTCGACAGTTTAAATAAAATTAGTACTTGTAGTTTTGTTTCTTTTAGTCGAAACTTTATTTTTATCTGGATTATCAAACACAAAATTACTTACAACTATCAAACATAGAGTCAAAAAAATCCTCAATAGCACAAAACACAACACATCTGGAGAAAATAAATCTTGAAATTAAAAAATTTAAAAATAACACTTTTCCAGTAAACGCCGGCTAATAATCCATTTTACACTGTAAACTTTTAGTAAAAATAATATTTACGACTACAACCTACTACGTTATCATTTTACCTTGTCAAACTTTGTTACGATTTAACGATTTTGACGAACACTTGAAAACGAAACGTGAGCCGAATATGTAATTATTTCTTCAATAGATTGAAAGTCACTTTGATGTGTCATTTTGAATAAAATTAGTTATAAATATCTCTATGTTTTTTTAAAATTATTTAACATTTTTAATCAATTTCTTACCAACTTTCATCACTTACTGATTGTTGTTCGTACTCGTATATGTAATTTGTTTATTCTTATGTAATTATTTTTCAATGCTTATTATTTGTCTATTCTTGTCATTGTTTCTCAGTGTATCCTGTTGAGGGATGCCTCTCTTCCGAAACGTGCTGATATTTATATATTAAACAGTGGCTTACATAAAATATTAATTGTTCATTTTATATATTTATTTACGTGTATTATTTTTACTGTAAAATAATATCAGTTATAATGAATTTAAAAAAAAAATAAGTATGTTTTTTAAATCTTTTTTTTTTCAAATCAAGTGGTTAAATTATTATTTTTATACCACTATTTAATAATTCATAATAAAAATAAATGATTTTTTTAGTACTTTAAAAAAAATAATGATATCCCCGTTGGAATTTCATTGACACAATATTAAATAAAATTATTTAAATTTGATTAAATTCCTGGGAGAATTGTAATATGAAGAATTTTAAGTGCAGTTGGGTGGTTTCTGTGTCAGACTGTATTTGGTGTTAATACTCGTATACGAGTATTTTCTACTGCAAATCTCCCTGTGTGACGTATCCAGTTTTTTTATTTGAGTTTTAAATGAATTAATGTTTGTTTTTGTGATTTTAATGAATAATTACATTTTTCAAAACTATTGCTTCCTGCGTCAGGATACAACATAGACTGAAAACCAAATAATGATATATAAGCATAGACAAATTATAAACATAAACAAAAAATGACAATCAGTGGTGAAAAGAAGTGATTGATGGGTATTAATTTAAAAATAAGAATGAAACATTGATAATTATATTTATTTAAGAAATTAGATATTCAAATTAAATCAAGGGACAACCAAGGCACCAACGAACAAATAATTATTTCGCATTTAGTTATTATTGTGAATTATTACATGAAACATGTAGATATTTATTTATTAAATGGTGGTTTAAAAAAAATACTTTTTATAATATAAACGCATAAATTTATTTTGAACCACTTCATTTTCATATAATGATCGAGCAGTTTCGGAAGTACCCTTCCTTCGTCAGGACTATATTAAGACTTTGTAGTGGTTCAAAATAATTTTTTCGTTTATATTATAATTAAAGCAAGCCACAAGGTAAATACTTTTTAAGCATTTATTTGAAAGTAGACTATTAAAAATATATTTGATTTCATTTTATAGCAAGTTTTTTTCACTGTTGAATTTTTTGAATCGGGTATTTGTTTTATAAAACCCGCCAAAACGGCCAGATTTGAAACGGTTACCGGCAGGGGTGTATCAGCAGCACATGTAACGAATCCCTTGTCATTTTCCCATTTCATTATGAACGGTTTCAATGACGTCAGAACGCGTCCGGCGCGTTCATATATGTTATTCAAACAGTTTTCACGAAAGATTTATTAAATAACTAGATTTTTTTATTTTATTTTTTATTTAGATACTGACTGATGTGTACCCGGCCTTGCTCAAGATATTTTATTTTATTGGAATAAAATTATGAAGTTGTGAATTCTTGCTTGTCGTTTGGGTGCCATAATTGATTTGACAGTAAAAGTAATGCCGTATGATGACTATTACTATCTCTAAACCAAGAAATATTCATTTGAAAATTTTATTTCATTGCAAACATATCTAAATAATAAAAATCTTAAGTACGTACTTTACTTGTGTTTTCCATTTTGAAAATATTCTACCTAAACAAACCTTCGTATTTTGAATATGTACTTTATGGTTAACCAGAGTGGTATATCGATGGGCTAACCTCAATACAACATGGCGGGTTTAATGTTTTTCGTACTCATTTTAAAACGTTATAGCAACAGTTTTACAAATCGGATTTCTTTCAAACTACTCTCTAAACCTTCCCATCACTAATAAGAACAAACTGTGCTATTTTCAGCGAAACCGGTTGAGTGATTTTCGAGAAAATTGAGGATATACAGACAAACAACATTCATTTATTCATATAAAAAGATTTAAAAAACGTAAATGGAAAAAAAACACTTTTTACCGCTCGTCGGGTGATCGTGCTCTCCATTATACTACGTCATCCCTTTTCCAATCTGACATTATTTCTCGAATTACAAATTTATTTTTAAAAATCATTAATACAGTCTGACATTTAAAAGTAGACAAAAAATGAAGGTGCTGCGATCGTTTAAGGGGTTTTAAATGTGAACACAAAGATGGCTCATAGAGAAATCTAATTATGTTTTAAAAGACACAATGGTCGAAGTGCACATGTTTTACATCATATTTCATTATAATTTTATGTTTAACCTTTTTTACTTGGAAAGGCGATATTTTTATCAGAAATTTTATGTATTGAAATTATAGGTAATCAAAAAAAAGCATCACAAATAAATTTAAAAAATATATATATATATTTATTAATTGATAAACTAAAGTTCTTAAAAACTTAAGATAAGATTTTTTGTGCATAGCGCAAAGGGTAACAATTATTTTTATAAACAATAATTATTAGCCTGAAACACTCATCCAAATTGAAAAAACCCCTTCCGAGCAAAGATAAATGTCACCGACAGGACTCGAACCCGCACCTTTCTGATTGCCAGAAGGGTGCGGGTTCGAGTCTTGTCGGCGACATTTATCTTTGCTCGGAAAGGTTTTTTTCAATTTGGATGAGTGTTTCAGGCTAATAATTACTGTTTATGAAAATGATATATATATTTATTTTGATTTGCCTTGTTTCTTTAAAAATGAACTGTCAAACGGGAATATGTGAAAACATTTTAACGTTAAGAACTCCTTTCAAAGACAAAGTCAATACCTTGGTGTTACCCAAAATAATAACATTTTGTAGTTCTAAAGTAATAAATATCTACAATTAAATGCCAAGCTATATGTAAGTTAACTTACTGCGTATCGAAGTTTTCAAAAGTCATAAATGTCTTTGTTTTATTTTCAAAAAACTTATGTTCTATCACTGATGTTTCTGTCACCCATGGAATTCCCACACCAAATAGACTGGCAATTAGGACGGACTGTTTTAAGTATTTTAAATAAATAGAATTGCACCACAATACTTATCATAGAAATAAATTGAGCAAAATTATTGTTTTTTTATCAATTCAACTACAATCAAAATAGGTTAACAAGTCAATATGAAATAAAGTGGTTCTAATCGGTTTGATGGTTGTTTGGAGGATTTTTTAATGAGTTTACGCAATAATTATATTAGAACATTGGAAAGGGTAGAGACGACATAATTATTCAATTTTTAATCATTAGAGATAATATTAACAAATCTCAAATGAAATACAAAACAGAAAAATACCCAGAAAATAAAAAGGATTCCATCTGGGAATCAAACCCAGGATATTTGTTTTCCACTGAATTAATTGAGTATTCTATTGGTGATTCCAAAATAAAGTATATTTAATTATTTTTTGTTTTCGAAAAATCAATAAAAAAAATTATGATAATAACGGCATTTTTATTTTATTTTTATGTTCACGAATAAATTTAGTAAAACGATTTTAAATGTGCCATTTTTTATTTGCCGCCAAAACGACATGTTACCAGCCGTCTTACCAGCCAGTGGCGTTATGTACATCATGATGACGTTTTAGCCAGTTCGAACCGTTTCGGAATGTGCAGTTTTTGATCGTTTTTAAAATCAATGATAATTACTGAAAATATTTAAATAACACATGTTTACCGCCATGATCAGAATCAGGAATATTAACGTTAAGTCTTTCACACATTTTAACGGCATCCATAGTTTGTGATAATTCCTCATTGAAATATCATATCGATAAGTAAACAGAACACAATTTCTATAATATGTAATAATGATTTATTAGCATTTCGTATTTCATTTAAAATTTGTTAATATTATCTTCAATGATAAAATATTACAATGAGGTTAATAAGCTTGAATAAGTTATTCGAATAAATTGAAGGTTACATTTTTAGTTCTTTCTAGAATGTTTTTGGAAAAACCACGGGGAGAATAGATTTTTTGACAGTAAGAGACATTGGAAGATTTTAAAAAGAGATTAATTAAAACACATTTAAAATAAACACTTATGGAGAAGTACCTATTAATAAACATAGGGGAGTACAAAAAGCATGTAAATAAAGATACTTAATAGATACCTAAATAAGTTTGATGGAGTATATTATATAATAAAATATCAGCGGTGTTAAGCGGAATAACCTGATAACTACATTTTTGATTATTTTCAGTTAACCCTTTCTCACCCAGAGTAATTTTAAAAATACACAAACTTTGAGAATTATTTACAAAGTAAGTACTAACCCTATTCATTTGCGGTTTTTTTTAATGATTTATTGATCTTTCCCTGACAACACTATTTTTTTTCGTTGGGTTGGATGCGCTGCGTACACACTTTATATCATAAATCAAAACCCATGTTCGCTCTTTTTGGAATTCTGTGATTGGACTTCTCTGCTACCGTAAAACACACACTGTATTTATTGTTATTTCATTTGGTTTATTATTTGTATTGAAAGAATAATGTACATTCTTACATATTACAAGCAAATTCCAAACATAAAGTACATATTATATATGTTTTTATCGTCCCAAAAGTTCTCAATGAATATGTAAATAAAAAAAGTTTATAAGGTAACAAAAATGTTTCACTTGTCTACATACTAATGAATTATTTACCACTCAGAGCCACAGTCATTTTAAAATGATGTTGAACATTTCCTAAACTATAAGTAAAAAAAAAATAAATAAATATACCGAAAATTTGCAAATAATTTCACTACACACAATCTAACGTCAAATATTTTTTTTATCTAAAGAATTTAAATTGGGTGAGAAAGGGTTAAGTGTAAAATTTCGGTTATTTTTGTTGGGTAAAATCCTAATATCTATATTTAATTTTAAAACACCCTAAACGACATGATCATGCGATGAACAATCATAACGGTTAGTTTGGTCAAAACTTGACAACATACCGTTTTGCACTTATCAGGTTATTCACAAAAACCGCCGATACAAAAAAAAATGTTTTTGTGTTTAATTCATATAACTCCGTTTTATTTATTTGTAAATTAAAGAAAATAAATTTAATAATATTATTATTAAGTTCTGCAAGTATTTTGAGTATTTTTTTGAGAACTATAGAACGCAATAATTATTATTAAGTTTATTCTTTTTAAATTTAAATATATATATAAAAAATGATAATGTTAGTACTTTTTTAACCATTGATCTAAAACAAAAGATTTATTTTATTATTATAAACATTTTCAGTATAATTGAATAATTTTAAATACCCCAAAAATTGTCTGTCCAAATGAAAAATTGTTATATTATTAAAAATACACTTTGTTTACACCACTTTCAATAAAATATATAAATATTTCTACATGTTTCGATAGCAATGCTATCATCTTCAGGAATAAATGAATACTAAAAAATAATTTCAAGTATAGAAAAATGATAAAAAATTTAAAACAATAATTTAAGAACATACAAAATATGAGCATAAACAAAAATGTATAAAAGTAGGTAAATAATTGTTCAAATATGCAAATAACGAAATAATTATAAAACATTGAATAATATATTTAAATTAGAAATATAAATAAAAATTATTATTATTAATATTAATATTAATATGAAAATAAATTTAAGAGATAGATATTTTTAAAATATTTGATTATTTATTAAATTTAATTCGCTATTAACACTTTTTCTTACTTCTATAATTTCAAATTTATCTAATTGTAAACCGGTTGTAATTTGTGTGTAAAACTTTTAAACCTTTATTTATATTTGTTTTCATCGATTTCATTTGATTTGAAAATAACGAAAAAAAAATAATTTTGAAACGTAATTAAATGTAATGTAAAAAAGATTATTTTTTTAAAAACTTTTAATATTTTCTTGCAAGCTTTTTATACTGTATTAAATGACTAGATTGAGACTTGAAAAATTATTTATCACAAAATAATTAATTATATAATGTTAACTTACTGTAAGTTGTAAGCGAGTAAGCAAACTTACCTCCTACCAACAAAGTCAAACAACTAATGAGCAGGTAAATTTGAATTTCTCAATTTTGGTCATTTATAATAGCACGCAGATCGATTATGTTATTTACCTCCAGTTTATCTTATTTTCTTAATGTTTATTGATGAGCTTTATACTACAACGGAGCATGCTTGCACAGGTGGAAGTTATTGTTCAAATGCAATGCTAATTTTTGCGGAGTTTAGAATCATGGGAGATCGCAAGTTCGAGGTTATGCCATTGCCAAATATTATCATATAGAGAATTCAATAAAGTGTTTGAACGTTCTTATATTGTTGCAAAATCTATGTACAACAACAGAGTGATGTATCTTTTTCTAGCTAAATTTTAACACAACGAATGCAACAAAACAACATACCGAAGACAACAAACACAACAAAAGCTGCGAACACCATGAAAACCACCACCACAACAAATATAACAAACGCAGTAACCACAACACTAACAACAATATTACAAAGATAACAAGCACAACGAATTTAACGAAAACAACAAACACAATGAAAACGAATATAACCAACACAGCAAACACAATCCAAACGTCAATATAACAAATACAACAGACACAACCAGCACTAGGAACACAACAAAAACAACGAACGCAATGAAAACAACGACCTCAACAAATACAACGAACATAACAAACACAATACATACAACAATATAATAAAGACAACAAGCACAAGAACTCAACGAAGACAACTAACACAATGAAAACAGCGAATAAAACATATACAACAAACACAACGAAAACGTTCACAAAGAATACAGCGAACACAATAAACACGACACACACAACTATATAACAAACACAACAAGCACAACGGACACAACGAAAGCAACGAACACAACTAAAACGAACACAACAAATATAACACACATAACAATATAACAAAGACCACAAATATAACTAACGCGATGAAAGCAACGAACACAGTGAAAACAGCGAACACAACAAATACAACAAACACATTGAAAACGAACACAACGAACAAAACAAACACAACAAACACAACACGCACAACAATATAACAAACACAACACGCACAACAATATAACAAACACAACAAACACAACACGCACAACAATATAACAAACACAACAAGCACAACAATATAACAAACACAACACGCACAACAATATAACAAACACAACAAACACAACACGCACAACAATATAACAAACACAACAAACACAACACGTACAACAATATAACAAACACAACACGCACAGCAATATAACAAACACAACACGAACAACAATATAACAAACACAACAAACACAACACGCACAACAATATAACAAACACAACACGCACAGCAATATAACAAACACAACAAACACAACACGCACAACAATATAACAAACACAACACGCACAACAATATAACAAACACAACAAGCACAACACGCACAACAATATAACAAACACAACAAACACAACACGCACAACAATATAACAAACCATAATAACCATCACAAATCACAAGCGAAACACGGCTTATTACCACAAGCCTCAAACAACATAGCACTATTGTCGAAATAATTTGAAAATTATTATTCAACCTACGCAAATTTAAGACAAAGACATCACAACTATCAGGCAATTAAAGCATATAATAATTTTGTTCCAGATATCCAATCACAAATCAATTTAAACATACCTATTTACCTGTCATTATTTGTCGTAAGCCGCAATAATAGGTACTTACAACTATGACAGAAACAATTAAAAATCACAAACCTTCGAAAATAAAAACTTACCGAAACAAATATTACATTAATTCAAACAATCGTTCATTTCGTATAAAAAACACAAAAATCTAACACATATTAAGTGGGTACCTAGCTATTAAAAAAATAATTCCATTCTGCTAACAATAAAATCCTTTATTAAGGTCTATTCACATCTACCTGCACCGTACAGTACATACACGACAACATTAGTTGCCTACATTATATATAAACACATTGTTATTACAGCGTACGGAAGCCTAACTTAACCGCACATGTACCGGCCAGCACCGGCCGAGATTGTCGCCAAGAATATTTTGACGTTGATGGTGGCCGCTTTTTTATGTCTGCGCCTGCGCATTTCTTATGTTCACATACCCGTTAGAGCTAAAACCGATAAGTCGTACTCGCGTCTGTGCTATGCCTGCACTGTACTGTTCTGTTCTGCGCGGTGCTGGTAGATATGAATAGACCTTTAAGTACATTAAACTACAAAAAAACATATATTTTGATTTACAAATATGACTCACGGGATTTCTCACCTGACAAGATGTTATAGCTTTTACATAAGTATAAAATGTACCAGATTTCCTAGATGATGTCTAATCTTCAACAGGATAAGAATAATATGCATGAATATCTATTGATACAAACAACACTTCTCTTTCTGATATAGATTAATACTCTATGCCATTTAGACACTGGTGGCATTATAAAATCCTTTGCCGATGTTACGGTTATCATATTTGAAGCTGAAAATTGTAATCCAACCACTGAGAAAGCAAATTATGGCATAAATAAAATAAAACTGCCCCAAACTTATTATCCATTCATGTTCACAGAATCCTATCATGCCTATATAACCTAGCAACAATAATTGCTCATGCACTAATTTAAAAATTTCTAACTACATTAAGTATTTAGGAGTTATTATAGATGATAAACTGGGAGGCCCATGTCGATTCTATAACAAAAAGATTGCGTAAATTATGTAACATTTTCTACTCCCTCAGGTCATCTTCAACCTATAAACTATAAGATGTGTTTACTTTGCATTTTTCAATCAATATCTACATATGGTATTGTAGGAGGGGAAGGTTGTTCAGCATCAATCCTTTATCCCATGATCACAACTCAAAAACTCAGAGCTACAACCGTCAGAGCCACTTTTTTAATAAATTCGAAATCCTATACATTCGACAGCTATAAAGACTATTCTCATGAACATATAGAAAAATGTTTTAATGAACAAAACACAACAAAAAAATTACACCCTAGAATGCATAATTTTCCTAACGAAAGCAGCCTTCGCCCAACGACAGTTTTCTTATATTGCTCCCAAAATGTTCAACTCACTGAGTACTGACTGATACTAGGAAATCGAAATCTGATAGTCTTTATACCATCAGTGTTCGAAATTAGTTATTTGCAAAAGGAAGGAATTATAAAAGAGAGTAATTACTCTAATTATTAATACATTAACTTATTTTATTTTTTAAATTCTATATATATGTATAGGAATTATGTATATGTATAGGAATTATGTATATGTATAGGAATTATGTATATGTATAGGAATTATGTATATGTATAGGAATTATGTATATGCATAGGAATAATGTATATGTATAGGAATTATGTATATGTATAGGAATTATGTATATGCATAGGAATAATGTATATGTATAGGAATTATGTATATGTATAGGAATTATGTATATGTATAGGAATTATGTATATGTATAGGAATTATGTATATGTATAGGAATTATGTATATGTATAGGAATTATGTATATGTATAGGAATAATGTATATGTATAGGAATTATGTATATGTATAGGAATTATGTATATGTATAGGAATTATGTATATGTATAGGAATAATGTATATGTATAGGAATTATGTATATGTATAGGAATTATATATATGTATAGGAATTATGTATATGTATAGGAATTATATATATGTATAGGAATAATGTATATGTATAGGAATTATGTATATGTATAGGAATTATATATATGTATAGGAATAATGTATATGTATAGGAATTATGTATATGTATAGGAATTATGTATATGTATAGGAATTATGTATATGTATAGGAATATGTATATGTATAAGAATTATGTATATGTATAGGAATTATGATTTTATCATTAACTTATTTTATTTTGATTTTTCTTATATATTTACTAAATCTCTACTTTTGCTTTTTCTTTCAACATGCAACTTTATATTGTTTTTAAAATGCTTCTGTTTCTGTTTCTATTTATGTTACCTTATTTTATTTATTTCTTTACAACATGTAGGTATATAACAATATTACATACAACCAACTTCGACTACCATAATACGGGAATGTGCCTAGTTTGGTAGTTGAAAAATGATTTTTTTTAACTCTGCACCAAACTTATAAAATGAATAAATACAGATTTTAAAAAAAATATCGGCGGTTCCAACGTAATGTAACTGCAAAATTTAAGTATTCTATATTTTTTACATTTCCCAAAAAAGTTGAGTTTAACTCATAATTAAATTATCGAATCTGCACGATGCATCCCTCATAGAAAATAGAATCTAATTTTGTTTTCACTCTCCTGTAAACCTCGCAAAATGCATATTGGACAGCTTTCATTCGTACCGTCGGCGTAAATCATGGATCCTACCGGGCCGAGCATTAACGTAGAAAAATGCAGAGAAAATTGAACACGGTCACTAATACCCCTTCAAAATGTACACACAATGTTAATTTATCTGTTTGAACAAATTTATTATATTCAATTTATTGGAATAACTTTATGAAGCGTTTAAATCTCTTTGACATATTTAATTATTGGAGATATAATACAGAACATTAACACATATTACATATGTAACAGAAAAATACACTATCTAGATTGCAAATATATTCCGCTACAATTTTTTTATCGTACAAAGAGATATAAGCAAAAAATATGAAAACTATAATTTCTTCAAACGAAAAATGTTATATTATATTTAATTTTCTTTTTTTATAAAAGTGGTGTAAACAAAGTACATTTTTAATTATTTTATTAATATGAAAATTATTTCAGGAAAATATAGGTAATTCGTAAATTGACAAAAATGACTAGGTGTCATTAGCGCCATGGTAGAGTGTTGTCTTGGTAAGATAGAGGTCCTCAGTTCGATTCTCAAATGTTTTTTTTCTGTTTCACATTTCATTTGAGATTTGTTATTATCTTCAACGGTTGAATTTATTATATTTGAACATTTGTTTGGTTTCACTGCCTAGTTTGGCCGGTGTTTGGATTCTATTGTTTATATCATTTCACATTCCATTTAATTTTACTGAAAAATGCAGAAAATTTTCGCCATAAGACATACTTCACGGTTCAGATATAAATTTTTTAAAATAAACGGCTGATATTTTTCCGTAAAGGTTTTTACAATCACAACCAGCATTAAAATGTATAATTATCAAAAAAAATGTTATTAAATTCAACGACCAATGTTATGCCTTGGCCTAATAACAGCCTTGAAGACTATATTAAATGCATATTTATCTGTAATCGTTTTTATCAAAGCCAACAGCCTCAGCAAGGTTCTTAACCGGTAATCAAATTTTATTTTTAATTTCCGGGATAAAAAAGCAAATAGTTTTTTTTTGCGATAGTTCATTTGTATGGAATGTGTGGGACTGCACTAACCTCCCCACATACCGGAATAAACATTTATTATTTATTTATTATTATTAAAGTATATCATTATAGTAAAGTCTAGTCATTATAGTATAATATAGTCAAGATAGTATAATATAGTCATTATATTATAGTATGGTCAAGATAGTATAATATAGTCATTATAGTATAATATAGCCATTATAGTATAGTATAGTCATTATAGTATAGTACAGTCATTATAATATAGTATAGTATAGTCATTATAGTATAGTATAGTATAGTCATTATAGTATAGTATAGTCATTATAGTATAGTAGAGTCATTATAGTATAGTATAGACATTATAGTATAGTTTAGTCATTATAGTATAGTAGAGTCATTATAGTATAGTATAGTCATTATAATATAGTATAGTCATTATGATATAGTATAGTCATTATAATATAGTCAATAGAATAGACGTAATATAAGAATAGGAAGTAATATTTGTACAGCGCCCTTGAGGTGATTTTTCACAAAAGCGGCGCTATAGAAATGGTCCGATTATTATTATTATTATAGTATAGTATAGTCATTATAGTATAGTATAGTCATTATAGTATAGTATAGTTATTATATTATAGTATAGTATAGTTATTATAGTATAGTCATTATAGTATAGTATAGTTATTATATTATAGTATAGTATAGTTATTATATTGTAGTATAGTAAAGTTATTATAAATAGTATAGTATAGTCATTATATTATAGTATAGTATAGTTATTATATTATAGTATAGTATAGTTATTATATTGTAGTATAGTATAGTTATTATAAATAGTATAGTATAGTCATTATATTATAGTATAGTATGGTCATTATATTATAGTATAGTATGGTCATTATATTATAGTATAGCTATTATATTATATATCATTATAGTACAGTAGAGTCATTACAGTATATCACAACTCCTAGACAAGGCAGCGCCCATATTAATATATGAAATCTAATTATTGATGTAAATATTACATTTTTGCGCTGCGATGGGGTTTGAACCGGTAACGCCCCGACTCAAAGTCATTGGCATTGACCATTGAGGGTAAACGAAACGTAGCAAGAACACTTTTAGTACGTAATGCTTTTAAATATTGAAATGAATTGTTGTCTCAATATTCAAATCTATCTGCTGTCCCATCTGCTCGCAACCGTCTGAAGCCAGTGAGACTATGGCATCCCCAAATAGTGTATGTTGTAAAGCTGAAGGTATTAAAGAGAGAAGAAGATGGGGAATAGGAAGTTGGGGAAGTACCTGACTATTCAAATCTGGTCACCGAATCTGGCCATTTAAAGCAATTTTTCGATTCTGAATGTAGGTCTTTCACCGGGGCTATTCTGGAACGTGTGGCACATACCATATACTACACATTATTTCAAATTAATAAATGGTGAAATAATACAATTTGATCCAATAAAATGTACTTGCCCACGCCGGGATTTGAACCCGCGACCTCCGGATTCGTAGCCAAGAATCGTAACCACTCAACCACGGAGACCGACAAAAGTGCTAAATGTTTTTTTTTTACGGAAATATTTACCCTTAAGCTTCAAACGTTCTGAAAAGAAACGTTTTTTTTTAAATATATTTAGCAATGCATTGTAACTAGATCGGAATAGTCGCGTACATCTTTGATTTTCTTTACTATTTCTTCTCCATTCTTAAAATACTAGCCAACCTATAGTTATTATCATTATTTGTTATAAAAAAATAAGATAATAAAACATTATTATTATTATTATTGCTCTGACTTTTCCCAGTAAAGGTTGACAAATGTTAATTAGTAAAACTGCTTTTAATTATTTTTATTTTTAATTTAAAGCAAATCAAATTTAATTATGTTATTATTTGATTCCGCATATATTTTAGTTTTGTTTTATTATTGTGACAGCTGAGATGCCGAAACAGCTGTCACAATAATATAAAGCTAAAATACAGTTGATTTCAATAAAAAATTAAATAAGTTAGACAAATATGATAGAAGGGCAACACAACATTTGCTTTATCTGCTTTCACATATATTTTTTAGCTACTCCAACTCTCGACACGTCTAACTCAAATATTTTAATTACCTGGGGCTTGATTCCGTTTTTTTTAAGTATACGGCGTCCCTATCCTTAGGCTTAAATACTTTTTGCTTAACTATACTTCCGGCTCTTTCGGATGCAGCTGTCATTCAGTGACAGACATTCTTTAAAAATATCATTATTTGCGCAGTATTAATAAAAGACGAATAATATCGCAAGTATTGACTTTGAACATTATTAATGAGTTATTTGTCGCATAATAATGCTGTTAAATTAATTGAATTAATGAAATTGCGATGTTTGTAAAGTACGTGTGCCGGAAGCCCACAATGTCAAATAAAAGAGATTTAAATTCTAAAAAATATAATAAACTAGAAATGTTAAGTATGTGTGATGCACCTATAATATTTGTAATAATTCTGTGATAATTAAACCGCAAACTCCTTTCAAAATATATTGTTATTGACATGCAAAATGTCTTTAACATTACGCTGTAACCTCTCCCATTTTCTCACTAACAAATATTAAAAATAAAAAAAATAACAGCTAGTAAAAGCACAAAAGACAACAATAAGGAACTCCAGTCGATTTTTTTTTTTTTATCATTACTGATGTTTCAACTTAAACACCAGCATATTTAGTTTTTTTTTTCTAAAGTCAGTTTTCATAGATAAAATAATTTTCAAAGTTTTAATTTTTTAAAGCCCACCAAAACGCTCTAAATCTATGGCCGATCGATTTTGATCAGTTTTGAGGTTAGAATGTCAAATGTCAGAACAAGGATGAGCTTTACCGTACCTAATTTTATATTCTATTCATATTAAGGCATTAATTATGTACCATTCATAAATTTTAACTCGAAGAATAATAATTGTATCGAGAATTAATATTATCATAATATCCGTATTGATAATTAGTATGCTCATGAATACCCTAATCTATTTCACTGATAATAGTTTTTTTATATTGAACAACAATTGTACAGCTTAAAGTCACCCAAATTAAGTTAAAATTTTGCAAAAACTAAAAAAAAAATCATATGTAAAATTCAAAACAAAAGAGAAAAATATTTTTTTTTCGTACTAATACAAAAACAGAATACACACGTGACGTCAGATGCTCCAAATGCAATGGTACCATCATAACAAGGTGTTTTGATGAGATGATTTTTTATTCAATTTAAAATAATGATTTATAATTTCTACGTATAAAATATTATACATAATAAAAGTTATATATTCAGAATTGGCGTTAGCTGATCTATATGAATACGTATTTTTTAATGCCATTATATTTTTCACAGGAGTTCCTTATTAAAATTGCTCTTCAATGATCAAACTAGCGCCTTTGGAGTGATTTTCTCACGAAAACGGCGCCGTTGAAATAATCCATTTATTATTATTATTATTATCATACTTTACAGATTCTGCTGAAATTTTCAAGCTTTTAGACGTTCTGACAATTAGACAATCTTACGGAGAAAGACATTTTAAATACTATGCAAATAAACTATATAATCACATGCCTACATCTTTAAAACAAACGAGAGTACACCCACACATTTAATAAAACTTAATCTCTGGATCTGGATAAAAACAAAAGGTACAGATTTTTTCATAACTTGATTACACCAAATCAAACATAACCCAACAACGTTTATATTATATATGTACGGTAAAGCTCAACCTTGTTTTGACATTTGACATTCTAACCTCCATAGATTTCGAGCGTTTTGGTGGAAACTCTTCTTTATAATAACTATTTTTAATTTATTTTTTTATTCTTTCATGATTGTATAACCATTTCACAGTATCACTATATCATAAATACATAAATACCTCAGCACAGGTTCTCCTAGTGAGGCGTTCACGATACACGAGTATATATTAATAACGTACAATACATACAAACCATTTTAGATAGTAAAATATTGCTTATACTCTAAAAATTATCTGTAAATAAACATAAATTAATAAATTATCATACAACAAGAATCCACCAGCAAACTCTGGATACAAAGTCAAGGCTCCTAACCACTACGCATTCAAGATCGCTGATACGTTAATCGACACATTTAAAATCAATAACAACAAACCTACAATGATTTACACAACTCAGAATTTTTAAAAATATAAAAAAGCACTTTAGAAAATATCAATTTTAATAATATTATGAAGTATTCTCATAATCATATTTTTAATGGGTGCTTAAATTTCAATGTTAAAAGAAGGAACTCAGTTATTTAATAATAATAACGTATAATATTATGCTGTTTTTTGACATGATGCAACCTTCATACAGCCATGAACTCCTTGAAAGGTATTCGTACGTATTATTAATCCAGTCCATCAAACTGAATACGAATTGATTGAACGCGTTCGGAGTACGTAATATTATAGCATTTTGATTCAATACTGTTTCTTTTATACGAAGAACCTTTAATAATTAACTTGCTACCTTCAATCTTAAATGTTTAGGCCACACTTGATACAAACTTGATGGTTAAATAATATTCATCAATGAGAATTTTAACATCTCATTGAAAACAACTCGATAAACGAGATTTTAATTGGATTTTTTTTAAGTAATGTGAGATTGCGTAAGTTATAAAAATTCTTTTAATTCTGTTTTATTTGACATAAAAACATTTTTTTAAAGATTTTTTAAAAACTGAAGCTTACAGCTATAAAAAGTGCTTTTCTTTTCAATAACGGGTATCAGTTTCGCGATTCGAACTCGTTTCATACGACTACAAGTCAATCGTCCTACCCACCCGACTACCAATCATATTAGTTAAATAAATATTTAAGAGGAATATAAAAGCCAAAAATATTACTACAAGCTGTGTGTCTTATGTCATCACGAATATAGATAATATGTATAAAAATCGCTTGGCGAGCGGAATCTAGAATTTTTTTATGTCAGTGCCTTTGACTGTTTTTATTTATTTTACGAATAATTTTGTAAGAAGGTAAAATAGGAAATGACAGAAAGCTGTCAAAAATAATTTAAGCTATAATGTAGTATTTAAAAAAAAATTTCTTATATACTTTCAAAATTTTCTAATGAAAACATAATTTTTTTATAACGTAATTAACTTAATCGATAACGTAATTAACTTGATCGATAACGTAATTAACTTGATCGATAACGTAATTAAATTAAATTGATGCACATAAGATCCCCAAATGCAAAGGTATATATTACACCTGGAATAAAAACACACACTTCAGAATGTTTACACGATGGCATTCCTGCATCGTGTACATGTGATAATTCCAAGTAACGAATTTCTTACGTGTAATTTTGTTTTCAGGAATCCTTTTTGTTTTGCATGTTCAAAATGATAAAAGAACAAAGTTTTTCCTCTCTAGTTATAAAATGGTAAGTAATTTCACTTTTATCAAAACGAAACATCATATTTTCATACAAGTCAAAATACAACATCACATTGTCACTTCAAACAAAACGCAACATTTTTTTTTGCTTTGGTCATCGAAAGGTAGGTAACATCACAATTAAACTTGAAAATGCCAAATTTCTAGATTGGGTTAAAAATAACATCCCATTGCCACACGTTCACTTTAGTTAAAACACATCTTACATCATGTTTTCACTTTCATTAAAAATAAAACAATTTTTTACACTCTTCCAAAGAAACACCACATTTTCATTTCGGTCAAAGGGTAACATTGATTGTTTACTTTAGTCAAAACACAGCACTGGCTTTTTCACTTTAGTTTATTTAGAATCACATATATATTATTATAATTTTATCTGATTTTTTTAAACTTTAGTTTATTTAAAAATGCATAACACCTATAATTTGTTGACTACTACTTTCTTTCGATCTTAAAAAATGTAACTCTTTTCAAATATAATACAGATGTATGCCTGCAACTAATTAAAAAAATGCACACTTTTTCACATAAATCACACGGAAAATACATTACAGAAGAACGTTACAATAATATGTAATAATGAACTCCAATCCATTTTATAATATTATTTTATCAATAATGACGTTCGAACTTAAATACCAGTAAATGTTTATTCTTTTCGTTAGTTTTCACAGCTAAAATAATTTTCAAAGTCTCAATTTTTCAAAGCCCGCCAAAACGCTTCAAATCCATGGCCGGTCGGTTTTGAGCAGTTTTTAGGTTAAAATGTTAAATGTCAAAACAAAAATGAGCTTTACTGTACATAAGTTTATATTCTATTAATAGCAAACCATACCTAAACATAGGTAATAACATTATGAATCTTTTTAGAAAAATTAACACAGAGAAAAATAATAGTATTTAACATTCGCATTATCATAATATCTATATTGACAATTGGTTTGCCTATGAATATTCTTATTTCTTTCATTAATAATAGTTTTTTGATGTAATATTGAAAAATTCAAATTAAATTGGAATTACGACAAAACTTTAAAAAAATACATTTTCAAAATGCTAAACAAAAACGACATATAAATTATTTCAAAGAAATCCAAAACCCAGAATATGCGGGTGACGTCAGATGTTCCGAATGCAATGGTACCAACATAACAGGGTTTTTTTATGATATATTTTTAATTACTTTTAAATAACGATTTATAAATTCTACGTATAATTAATTATATGTATAAACCTTGTAAATTCACAATCGGCGTTTGCTAATATATATATGTATATATCTTTTTAAAGCCATAATATTTTTTGATGGAGTTCCTTATTAAAATATGATAATAAATGTGACTTACCATGTTGCCCGTATGTCCCGCAATGCGGCATATCGCATAAGCGATACACTGATTCATTTTTCCTTCTAACTCGTTTCTAGTTGGCCTCCCCATGGTCATTGATCATGGCACTGTGTGTTAACATGGCATTGTTTTCCCTGCCTTGTCTTTTTGGTCTATAGGTCTTGAAGAGCTCGTATCGGGCATCTATAATCAGTATAATGACTTCCTAGCAAGCAGTGGCGTGCGTTGCTCCTTGATCAAAGATAAGCTGTAACTTTTCAGGTGATGACTTAATTTTTCATGACGAAAACCTGAAAAGTATAGAAACACCAGCAAGTTATCCAAGTAGGTGTTGAAATTTACTATTTTATCTCATTTTTGTAAATTCTGAACTCTTTTGACATATTTAAACTATGGATTTATTTTAACTGAGCAACTTCATAAAACCAAAAAAAAAAATACCAGTAAAAAGTGTAGAATATCATAATCAAAGTAAAATTATCACATTTTTTTGTAAAATTTACTAAAGACAAAGCTCACGTTTAAGGTAGATTATAACTAAAAATTAGATATGAATTTATACAACAGCATTTATTTATACAACCGAAGCTGAACTGAAACCGATTGGTAAGTGTATTCAATGAAGTGGTTTCAAAACAAAAATATTTTTTAGTCAAATTTAAAAACTAGATATTTTACAAGTAGGAACAATTTCTTCGGGTAGAACAATGATGACACAAAAAGGATTTAGATTTAGAGAAAATAAAAACATATTTTCATCAGAAATCAAGGTAGGCACAGATTTCAGCGTGTACGGGCTGCACGCCACTGCTTGCAAACATTATGTCAATGTCTTCTTGATAGGAAGATCACGGAAATCATTAAAGAGATACACCCGATAAAAATGGAATCTATACCAATTTTCATAAAACGTTTCAATTCCCAGTGCCCACAAATTCCTTGGCTTATAGTCTAAACTTTAAGCCGCGTCTTCTGCGAATGTTTTTTGAAAACATTTAAACAAACAAAAAAACAATGCAAAGGGGAGCATACACAATGTTTTTGCTTTCCGCCACCGATGGAAAACATTCCTCTCGCAGGTAAAAAGGGGTGAGGAGGGAAGGGTTTGTTTCATTTTTTTACGATTTGCGATTACGGCGGACGGTACGTGCCTTTCTATGCGTCCCGTTCGATGGTACTTCATCAGTCAGAGCATAAATCGAACGGGTTATTTATTTTATGTAAACTGAGCGATAATATTATATATTTTTATAAGAAGTTTGCTTATGTATCAGTTAATTTAAGTTTAAAAAAAAAAAACAATAACTTTGTTTACATCACTTTTATTTATACATTAGCCGACCGGGTTTCACTCCTACCGTAGCTTTTTCAGGGCAGTATACAACTAAACTATTAACTAAGATGCAAATGTGTTATAGATTGATACAAACAGGCTAGTGGAGGGCCAAGGGTGGGAGATCAGCAGGTACCTGCTGACCTGGAAGGGTGTGTACTTTGTTTATTGGGAATAATTTAAGGATTGGACTTTTATTTAAATTTATTTGATTATTTATGAGTCTACTATTAGTGTTTTTGGCTTTCCTTATTTCTAATGCCTCTAAGTTATCCAGTCGAATGCCGGTTCCATTTTTATGTAGTAAACTAGTGCCTGTATTTTTATTGAATGTGTGGTCTGTTTCTAAGAGATGGTTAGCAAATTCGGAGAACCCATTATTATTTCCCGGTAAAGATTACCTAGGTAAAGATAAAGAAGACATGTCACATCACCAAGTTACCGCTTCATATGAAAATATAGTTAATTTAACTGTTATGTATTCCCTTATTTGTCTACTATTTCTAATAGCATTACAGTCCTCATATTAAGAACTTTTTAAAGAACACATTGTGACAACCACATTCATTGACTATATTAAACAGTGGTTTACACAAAATATATCTTATCAATATACATTTATTAACATTTATATTGTTTTTTATTCAAACAATAAATAAAGTAACGATATTTTATTCCAACCTATAAAAATATGTAGTGCATTCAAAGGATTATTGTAGGACTCATCTTGTCAATGTTTTGTTTTTAACCAAACTAAACACTTTAACAGGAGACGGAATGTGTATAAAAACAAAGGTTTTTGTGTATGGTTTTTTGTGTAATGTTTCGAAAAAATGTTCGCAGCAAAGGCGGCTTAAGACTGTTTCTTAATCGCCCTACCCATACGAACGTACGTGATACGGCCCCTATATTGTCGCCCAAACGCAACAAGCCGTATCCAGTACGTTCAGTTACAAAAAAGCTATACCCGAAACCCACAAAACATTCGTATACGTCAAGTTTGTTTCTGCGTCATCTCGCTTAGTATTTCGGGGACAGCCGAAGCTAACGGATGTGTTCGGGTATTTTAGTCTCTCCCATACAAGTTACGTCACTAGTCGGTGTTATTGTTATTGCGAAATCTAATGAAAAAAAAACGATCTTTTTTTACCTACTTTTTTAATTATAACCCAAAGACGGGCGGTTAAAGTTTGAAAGACCATTGTACAAATGAAGTAATAGTGGATACAATAATGCATGTTCATCAACGTTTACATCATATAAAATAAATACGTATCAACACGGAGGACCGACTAAATGCAATATTTTTTATTTGTTTACCTCAGTCGTTGAAAAATCTTCTCCCCTTTATCCTACTCCGGTCGGGTACTCATGAAAGGTACCTCCAGGCGTCCCAGTCCTGTGCTACGTCAACGGCATCCGTCCATAGGTTCAGCCTCTCCTCGCACAGCCTCTAGAGTTGTATAAATCCCCTCCCCGGTGGTTAGGGCTCTAGGCCCGAGCCTCTCGGGTCTAAGCGGAATCCGGGCCCTATTCTCAGGCCGGGGCCCGCGTAAAAACGGAACTGCCTGCAATAAATTAGGGTTTCCAAATAACATCGAGATTAGGTTTAGATTTATCATGATTTTATATATATTTGAATTCTTTTCTATGCGGGGGTCTAAAAAATATCCCTACTCTTGAACGTATTTCTTCAATTTATTAAAATGATTGTGTTCGTGAAAAAAAAAACTTATTAAACACGTTTTTAATTTGAACCTCGTAGGAGTTTGAACCCGTACTTACCTATCTTTTTCTAAGGTCATAAAATCACTTTTAATGCATTCAAATAACGTATTTGATACAATTACCATTAAAAAACCATTATAATTAAATGTCATTGTCACTTCCTAATTTAACTCTGCTGTATCACGAAGGTTGTCAAATAAATGTCTTTGCCATACAAGATATTTTATGCTGTGTAATCGACGGATTATATGTATATATTTCTTTTAATATTTATATATATATTCTTTTATTTGGGAAAACCTACAGTTATAATACATTTTATGGATGAACTAATTGCTTTGTTAAATCAACCAGTGATGTTTCCGCTAAGTAATAATAAAAAAATATAAACATTTGTAAATAATGGAACAATAAAAATGAAATTGAAAAGAAAAAGAATACAATAAAAACAAGTAATCCATTTTCTGAGAAATACTAAATTAAAAATGTGTAGATACATAGATAACGTAAAATCCAAAACAATATAATATAATATAACAACTATACTATAAAATTAAATGTCTGTCTGTCGTTTGCCTATAAAATCCAATATGTACCCTTAATTTAACTATTAGTAATTACCCCCCCTCCCCCTACCAGCAGAAACCAAGTTGACGAAATGAGATTTTTGAGAGAAGTGTCAGAAGTCACAAAATGGGATCGAATAAGATACTAGATGATCCGGGAGGAGCTAAACATCGAACGGCTGCTCTACTCTTCATAAAAAAGGCCGCTTGAGATGGCTTAGACACGTATTAAGAATGCCAAAAGGTCGAATTCCGCGGAAAATTCTTATTGTTATTTCAGAGAGAAGACGTCCAGTGAGCCGTCACAGACACATGTGGGAAAAGCAACTTCAGAGGCAATTTGAGGAGAAGCTGGACCTACTATAGACGGATGCCGTTGACTTAGTAGAGAACAGGCGCCTTGTAGATGCGGTGGATCTCCAACCCGAAGAGGACAAGGGAAGAATGTAAGGTAAGTTTGAGAAAGTGATACTGTGATCTGAATATTATATTATGTTTAGTAATCCCCCCCCCCCTCACTAGGAAAACCTAAATCGTGTTTACCGTTTAAACTTCATGGAAATATCTCGCTTCCCTGAAAACATAATAAACCACTTCAGAACATTTAGAAATGGAGTAACGCCGGGCACAGACCACTAGTGTTTAAAATAGATTTCGTTTAAAAAAAAATTGTTCTATATTTAACACAGTTTTCAGTCCCAATAAAATACAGAGTATATCGAGAGATATCCGAGCTAAACTTTAACCAGTGATTCCTGCCCCCTATCACAGAACATCGATAGAGAATTTATCGGTAATGTCGGTAACTTGTCATCGTTCCCGAATACGACTGCAGATCGCTAACCAACGAAAAAACAGTTCACGTCGACTAAATATGCTTATTTTTGTTGCCGTTAACTGTTGTTGGTTCGTTGGCGATTTGCAGTCTTGCTCAAGAACGATGACAAGTTACCGACATTATCGATGAAATACATGTATACATTGTTATGTAACATAATAGGAGAATCTAGTCGATTGTAGAATATAATGTTCTAGCCGCTTGTTGAGGGCACCTAGCTACTCGTAAAAGTCCCGCGAAAGCGGGCTCGCCTGCAGGAGAGCGATGGCCATTTTAAACTCACTCAGATGCCGGCAGCTGAACGAAGAGGTGCGTACAACGTGCCTTGAGCGCGTGGCCGCCTTGCGTGGTTTCTAGCGTCACCTTGCCTTCCATGCTTTTAGTACATTGTAAACTCATTGTCTTTGCATAAACCTAATTAGTAAAGTCAGTGACTAGTGCATTAACTTCATGTAAGTCACAGGATGCTGTCTGTGTTGGACTCAGCGTTCCTCGGCATCACCTTTTGCGATGGAGCCGCGTGCTGACAGACATTGTTCGATCTATGTAAGCTGTAAACTATTTCCTCTTTGTATTTCCACTATGCTTAAAATAATTTTTCCGGTTTTAGACTCACCAGAGAGAGAGAGAGATATTTGAACCTCAGATAGGTTATGTACTGCCCATCGTTATTTTAACCCCCCTATGTACTACTTGACCGCCTTCCCGTAAAATAAATCCTGTCTAGAAAGCTCACATATTTTTCTTTGGTAGTTGAGTACCTTTTTTACTGAGCCGGCATGAGGCTGTGCCGATTTATGACTTTGGAGACAAAAGCTGTGATGCTCTTACCTACTGAGCTATCCTGGTGAAACCCTGAGTCAGCCATCGCGTCTGGCCTCAAGGTAAGTTTACCATGCTACTTTCTTTATCACTGGCGCTCCAACGTGCTTTAGTAGTTTCTTTATCACTGGTTCCTAACGAGGGGCCTTTCTGTTTCTTTATCTCTGGCCGCCAACGTGGAGGGTATCTAGTCCCTTCTTTATCACTGTCGCTGCATCGTTGAGCCACATCCCCTATTTATTTATCAATATATATATTTTTTTTGTTATTTTATGGCTTTTACTTATTGAGGGCGATCTTAGCCATGTTTGATTTTAATAGTAGAGATTGTTCTTAAAATCAGTTACTTTTAAACAGGGTATAATATTTGAAAAAATAAGTTACACTAATATAAGGACACTCAAAGAACTTATGATCCCGAGTATCCTCTGACCCATAATCACAGTAAGGCGAGCTGAATATCTGGAACCTGGCGAGATGACTAAGAGTGTGACCTAGTCTCATTCGAGTTATGGAGAAAACATATTTTTGGGTATGCAAGTGTATTTATGAATCCAGGGCTTGACAGGAATAAAAGGTTGTATTAATGAGTACTGAAGATATTTTCCATTCAAACTGTTAAAAAAAAATATTGATGTATCTAACATGTTGTTAATTGTCACTCAGTCAAAATGGCATCTACATTTATTACTTAAAATCAACTCAGGAATCACACTGGTTAAAGTTAGTCGGGTACGTCGTGATATACCCTGTGTATATATTTATGCAAATAATACTAAAATTCGTCGATTCTATTCTGTAAGGTACCCGCCGCGATTATTGCCATTAATTTATTGGTTTCATCCGATTTACATAACGAACGCCTTGATATTCACATTTCCCAATCAAATGGTAGATACGCAGGTCCGCAGCTATGAAAAATAAATTAAATAATTATTATTATTGACTTGTTTCAAGCAGATTCTCAGTACGTTTCAGCTACTGGACAAATTGTGATCAGGGGCCCAATTCCTGTTCTTTTTAATGATAAGACATTATCCTTATCCTTATGGTTAAGGATAATATCTAGCATAACTGCAGTTCCGATTGATTCCATGTGAATTTTTTTTATTTTTTTTTATTTAAGTTTTTAATCCAACAAGACGGGGTGGGTAGTGCAAACCCAGTCTGCCATATTACATGAAATACTAGTATTTACAATATAAAAAGATAAATGAATACAATAAAATAATTTATTTTTTTTAAATTAAAAATTAAAATAAATTAAAAATTAAATGAAAAAATAAAAAATAATAATAATAACAACAAAAAAGGTTAAATAATAATATGAAAACATATGAGAAGAAAATGTGAAAAAATAAAAATAAAAAATAGAAATAAAATAAAAAATAACAAAAAACAATAATTACGAAAAGATAATTACATCAAAATTGAAGAAATAAAATGAAAAACTTAATAGATAATAGTAATATAGAATAAATTAAATTAATTAATAGATCATCTTCAGGGTGGCAGTCCCATCATCTGCATCCATCGCTCATTGAGTGGAGAGCTACGCCACGCGGATGCAGCCACGACAGTGGCGTTACGACAATACATTTTTAAAAGAGTGTATGGTTAAATTATCACAGTATTATTAAGAATTGTATGTGCATCACACATACTTAACACGTGTAATTTATTATTCCGTACTTTACAATTGTAGTTTATTATAATTTTTGACATTTCTGACTTTTGGCATAAGTACTTTATAAACACCGCGATTTCGTTAATTCACTTAATTTAGTAGCATTAATATGTGACAAAGAACTCACTAATAATGTTCAAATTAAAAAAAAAAGTTTTTCTTTGTTAAAACTATAAAAATATTAATATTTTTTTAAAGAACATCATTTGCTGAATGACAGCTATCACCCGAGAGAATCGAAGCCGCAGTTAAGCAATAAGTCTTTAAGTCTAAGAGAAAATATAATGAGTTATCCTTAAAAAGAACCGAAAACTAGTACCCTGTGTCAAACATAACGGTATGTTGTGTTTTTTAATTTGTCGAACCTACCTAAATTTTTTATTTTTTTATCAAGGTTAATCTAGGATTGCCTATTCCTATCCGCATTTCTTCTTAGTCTCAACTCCATTCCATTTAAGCTCCAATCAAATGACTACTTCAACATAAAAAAATTGCTTCCCACTTTGTTCTCTCAATCAGCGAATTCGTAAAGATTTTTTTGTAATCGGATGCAAAATTGCAATTGTTCAGATCACGTTTGGGTCACCAATGTAGATGTTATAGGTATTCGAGTTACTTATAAATACAAGTCTATTCACACGATAATTTATTAAAATACACTAAAACAATCTAAATACTAATTTTATAACGCGGAAGAGGAACTGTGTTATCCAAGCACGCGGTAAAAACGAAAAGCCAATATAAATCCACTGACAGCTCGCAGCTGAGAATTTTGATGTTGTCAATTGTTTAATATGGCGATTATGGTAATTATGGTGACAGTTTTGTCTAATCCGAATCTGAAGAACGAACGTGGATTAAAGATTCCGCCCCTTGTTTCAGCCGCCCATGTCCACCGCACTCATTCCGAACACTAATGCGACGCCCCTGCTTGCACGTGCAAGCTTGTAATAGCCTCAGGAACGGATACCTCAGTTTAGGACCAAAGCCTTGATCCAGATAACCCTTTTCCAATATTTCCAAGTTTTATCTAATCTGAAATAAAAACAAGGTCGTCTATGGACTAATCTTATGCAATGAACCGAATATAATATTTTTTTATGTTTCTAACATCGATATTTAAATCACTAGATTAGAAACCGCTCACATCTCTTCAGTAATTATAATACATAACGGAAAAAAATTATGTTAGAACAATTCGATTGGTTTGCCTGTTGTATGCTGACAATGCGGTGCTGATTGCTAAAATAATGCTTGATTATCGGTAAAAACCGATTTAGTTAGAAACATGAGATATTAAATCATTATTTTTTAAAACCCACCCAAATTAGAATTGGGTGGAAGTAAAGAAAATCATATAAATAAGTCATCACAATGTGGATTAACCGCAGTTTGAAAATGGCCTTGAACGCCGAAACAGCTGTCACAATAATAAAAACTAAAAATACTTGCAGAACTTAATAATAACATTATTAAATATGTTGTACATTAAATAAATTAAAAAAATTAAATGGAGTTTTACGAATTAAATATAAAAACAATTAATAATTGGTTTCACCAACTATCATCTATAAATCATGATCATAGAAATAAATCAACTTATTAAAGTTGTTTCACAAGTTCGTCAAACAAAATGTACGAACTAAAATCGTTTAAGTATTTCATTGTCAGTTTTAAATGTCGCACTTTAAATAAATTAAAGGCAGATCCAGAGCGGTTACATTCTTTAAAAAAACACTCTTGAAAAAAAATCATATCTTTTACAACAATACAGTGACGTCACGAGCTAAAACCACGGATTTGTTTAAAAGCCGTCGATTCGACTAACACTATGTGAATTTTATGCTGTATCTAACGAATTTGCCAATTTCGCCAGTTCTCTGTTATAACTGAGTCAATAGAATATTCAGAAAAAAAAACTATTAAAATGATTTTACCTGAGGTGAAAAATGCATGAAAGAGACCGATTATTGATCTAGTCGTCTTTTCGTATTGACGAAAACCTTCAATTCGCTTCATGTTTTTTTTTACTTTAAACCTACACAGCAGGCCTTGAGGAAACTAATTTCTCTCATTGCCTATGTCACCTTTGGGGATGCTGTGTAAGAAAAGGTATCAAAAATGCTTTTAATTCTCTTAAGTGAAAAGCTCATCCTTGTTTTGACATTTGACATCCTGATCTCAAAACTGATCAAAACCGACAGGCCAAAGATTTGGAACTTTCTGGCGAGGTTAAGGAAAAAATTGATACTTTGAAAATTATTTTAACTATTATTAAAAATTATGAAAACTTAAACAAAAAAAAAAAATATACGGGTATTTAAGATTGAACATTCATTATTGATAAAAATAAAAATAAATTTAAATAATTTGGACTGGTGTTCTTTATTACAAAACATAACCGCATTGATCCAAAAAGGTATTATTTTACCAGGGCCATTAATACCCGAGGTGATCAGCATCATTACATTCTAAAAAAACTAGTGAACTTTATTTTAATATGACACAGAGAGATGCACGTTTTTCGGCAATGACCTTTTTACTGGGTCACATTTTATATTTGACCTTGTCTATCAAAGTTTTGTGTTGTTTTAACTATCTTTAAATATTGATTTTTATATTTATTCATGTGATAATTTACTTACTAACTTCACCTATTAAAAATGGACTCGCCCAAAAATGACATTAAAAATTACAAACAAGGGTTTTATTTGAATTTGAGATACACACTAAATTTTCCCAACTGATAATCCAAGGGAGAAATAGTGGAAAACATGATAAACGATGTAGCTGCACTTCAATGGCTTCGAAATTTTTGCAGTTCTACGAGTTTTTAGATGGTATTACGCTTATTAAATTAAAAAATAAATATTAGAACCGCAGACATGCATGTCTACTCATTTTTTTCTTTTTACAAAAATTATTGTAATATCAGTGTTTTATAATAAAAATAATCTCTATCCATAAAAATAGTTGTTTGTCTGTGTGTCTAAAAATAGCACAGTTTGTTCTTATTAGTGCAGGAAAGGTTTAGAGAGTAGTTAGTGAATGAAATACAATATATAAAACGGTTGCTATGACGTTTTAAAATTAGTATGAAAAACATTGAACTCGCCATGTTTTGCTTAGGTAAGCCCATAGATATATCACTCTGGTTAGCCACAGATCATATATTCAAAATAAGAATGTTTGTTTGGGTAGAATATTCTCAAAATGGAAAACACAAGTAGGTACCTACTTAAGAATTATTTTATTTAAATATATATTGAAAAAATAAATGCTTGGAATAAAATAAAAATCTCAAATGAATGTTCGTTGTTTCTTTGTTTAAAGATAGATTTTGCTATCAAATCAGTAATGGCACCCAAACGACAAATAGAATTCACAACTTAATAACTTTATTAAAAAAAATAAAAATCCCCAACAAGACTCGGGTACACATCATCACTTATATGTCCTGAATCGGCGTTTGCTGATCTACATGAATTTTTTTTTTGTTAAGGCGTAATATTTTACATTTGTAGGGGGTATTGGGAAAGAAGATGCGTTAATTCTAGAATTTATTTTAAAACAAACACAAGGCAAGTATTTTTTTTGTTTATTTGTGAAACCAGCCGTTTACAAAAAAATGAAGAATAATAAATAAGTGATATGATAACCATTTACAGGTTTCCACTTGGGTATAATATATAATTGAATCTGGTGATTTTCGAAGAAACCAAAGTATTTTAACGATAAAAATGATTTAATGGTGTAACGGTTAATTAGTTAATTAATTAATCACGTCGGGAGGTTGCCGATTTAACGATACTTACCAATACTTACCAAAGCGCTTTCGTTAAAGTTTGTCGCGGAGATATTAATAAAAGAAGGGTCACCATTTGATTGATTTATTTCTCAACGCGTACAAAGTTCAGAAGGTAAATTTAATAACTAGGATCGATTGTAATATGCGAGTCAACAAGTCACTAGTATATCGTAGAACACGTCCGATTCAGCAAGACGCAGGAAAGCGAATGAAGATTTTGTTTTGCAAACAAAAGAGGGCAGGCTGATCGTCTTTTATATTTTAGTGTTGTCATATTTAAAAAGAATATAATTCAAATGAATTTATGGTTATTAATTGATAAACTAAAGTTCTTAAAAACTTAAGACAAGATTTTTGTAATAATTTTGTGACAATGATTTTTGAATTTATGGTTGTTCAGTGCTTGCATATTACAGTATACATAAAGAAGTAATACATATTTAAAAGTTAGATGTAATTTGTAATGGAGTCTGGAAAGAAGGGGGATTGGCGGGTCGATCTGGTTAAATTATGTGTGGGTGATTTTATATTAATAAAGCATAAGAAAAAGTGGATATATAAAGAAGAAAGTTAATAGACTGGTGGTAGTATGAGGTGAGTAGGTATGTGAAGTTAAAAAGGCTCGACAGATCGCCGATGTGACTTTTGGAGCGTGGTGCAAAATTAAATATGTAAAATTGTGAGTAGTGTGTGATATCTAAAAAATGTACAAATTCAGTCTGATGAAAATTGAGGGCACTGCGATCGTTTTAAAGGTTTTAAATAAGACACCGAGATGGATGGAAAGTGAAGGTAAGTTTTAAAATGCACAATGATCCTAGTGCATATTTTCCGAAAGGAGTTGATTCTACACAGCGACATTACAATCATTGATTCTACGTCATTTTCGTGGACAATTTTGTATTTAACGCTTTGCAAGGAATATAATTACATGGTAAGGCGATTTTTTTTTGTATTTCTGAATTTTTATGTATCAAAATAACCATAACTATTAGATGTTAGATCAAAAAAACAATCACATACCTAAATTACGATTTTTTTTTAAACTTTAAAAATGCATTATGTGTTTTTAATTGATTCGTTCTTTAAAACGAACTATCAAACGCGAATAAGTGTAAAAAAAAATTATGTGAAGAACACATTTCAAAGACAAAGTCAGTAGCTTTGTGTCGCCACAGTAATGATATTTTGCATATCCAAAATAATAAATATCTGCAATTGAATGCCATGCTATAATTTCATCGACAAAAATCACTGATGTCATATTTGATGGACTTACCCTAATACGAATTCGATGGAAGCAGGATTACTCAGTAGCTGTTTTACTTAAATTGGTGGCACGTCTAGTTCGCCACCGCCCTTTTTATTTTGATTTCTTCCCCTCGCGTGTTGAGGCATCTCTATACATTATTTGCTCCGTGGATAAAAATGCATCATAAGAAACTCCAGGACAATTTTTTTTATCAATAATGACGTCCAAACTTAAATACCAGTATATTTGTTTTTTTTTCAAGGTTAATTTTCATAGTTGAAATAATTTTTAAAGTTTCTAAAACGCTCCGAATCTATGGCCGGTCGGTTTTGATCGGTTTTGAGATTAGAATGTCAAATGTAAAAACGAGGATGAGCTTTACCGTATGTAAATGTATATTCTATTCATGGTAAACTATAACTAATCATAAGCAACAACATTATGTACCTTTTTAGAAACTTTAACTCGAAGAATAATAATAGTATTGAGCATTAACATTATTGTAATATCCGTTTTGATAATTGGTTTGATAATTAGTACTCTAATTGTTTTCATGAATGATAGTTGTTTATATAGAACAACAATTTTAGAGCTTAAGTCACCCCGATTAGGTTTAAATTTTGCCAAAACTAAAAAAGCACATATTTAAAATGCAAAACAAAATCGAAAAATAATATTGTTCATACTAATCCAAAAACAGAATACGTGACGTAAGATGTTCCAAATGCAATGGTACCAACATAACAAGGTGTTTTGATGAGCCGATTTTTTATTCACTTTTAAATAACGATTTATAAAGTCTACGTATACCTATATATAATGAAAGTTATGTATTCAGAATGGGCATTTTCTGATCTATATGAATATATATTTTTAAAGTCATTATATTTTTCCTGGAGTTCCTTATTTTAGATATTTTTTGTACAAATCAGCGAAAAACAAAATAAGTACCAACAAGCGGGACTTATAAAATCAGTAGGGAAGCCTTCATCCAAAAATAAGTATGACGATGATTATAATGAAGTCTTAATATGTTATATAATATTATCTTTAACTAGAAAATTAAGAATCGACTCTCAACATTGAATAAAACGCAATGGCCAAATAACCAGTTGAGTAATATCGTTACTATGACAACGAAAATCAAAACAAACAGAATACAAATTCCATTCTATCACCTGTCATTGTAGCAATTACACAAAATTCCATTAAATTTAACATTATTTATCGATTTTTGATAGTTACGACGACTGCATAAATATATTTTTATAACGTGATTTGTTGCGTTTTGTTTGTGATGTACGATGAAACTATCGACGTTTTGAACGCAACAGAAGTGTCGAGTCCTGGGAATTCAGATCCAGAGGAAATTATTGAGAGGGCAGACGTGAAAGATATGGCACAGAACAGGCCACTGGCCAAGCATGAGAGGACCATGGATTTATATGATTTAAGCGACTCGGATTCTCCTGAACCTGAGAGGTTTATCAATGACTTGACTTCGCAAAGAAAGAAGGTACAAATAATAATAAAATGATAATTTAGCTCAGTGGACCAATGTGTCGGGTTCCTGGCGTCAATCCTTTATTGGCAAAAACCACTGTCATTACAAAAATAACCTTCTCTGATTATAATTATCGCAGTAAGCAATGACATTATAAACAATAGACACGTTATAGAGGTCACAAAATGACAAGTATACGATACGGTAATTGCCGTACTTTGATTTAGTATTAAATCAGTTTAACTGTTACGTGTTATGTAAGATCGTCTGCTGTTTCTAACCAAATTGCACAAATAAATGCAAAACTGTCCTCCTGTGCAATGAAGAAGTGTTTCCATTACACGGCAAACATCAGTAAAAGAAACACGGTAAACACCAGTAAAATTTAATTCATAAATACACGTAAATTACTTAATATTATAGATAATACAATAATTGTAATCGGAAAACAATCAACAAAATTGCAAACGCAATGGAAATAAGTATTATTCCATTATTTCCCGAAATTTTTAAAGGTTGTTAGAGAAAGTGAGATAGCGAACGTAGCAATACCTATATCTGCATGCGTCTTGAGTGAAAATCCGCTAAATATATTTTTTTTGCTATCAATAATGCCAATTCACCGATTATTCAAGGCGCTTGCAGATATAAGTACATCGACTTTTGTTATACGGCCACATATCCTCTCTGCATACTTACTTTACAAATGACGTACAGAAGAAATAATTCTTTAGGGGATCAACTGCCGAGGGGCCAACTGTCGGGGGCCAATTATCGGGGGATCAATTGTCGGGTCACCATTTTAACAACTCACCGGAAGCTTAGAAGTTTATACATGTTAGACACGCGTTTGACGAGTGTCCCGACCATGCACCGGTTTACCTCTTGTCAACGTGATACGATGTAAATATAAAATTTTAAAGGAAAAACAAACATTCCCGGGCTACGAATAACCTGACAGTATTTGAAAATCTCCTGCTACCATCACAGTAAGCGAAAAATGTTGCTTGTATCGTGACGGAGTTGCTTGTATCCAGGCAGGAATTGAACTCACGACGCTTGGGTGGAACTCAGATGCGATGCCAACTCACCCACTGACCGGTTATTGCTTGTTTGTGTGTGAAAATAAGTGAAGTGATAGGAAAACCCAATAACACACAACTAGTTAAATTAACATTGACAACGTAAAACTTATTGAAATGACTTCTCCTTTATCATTAAATGTGACAGCACAATACAAGGTTTATCCATTTATATTTTTATTCATTACATTATACAAAATTGTTAGTTTAGTCGCAGGTTCCCAACCTTTGGCTTTTATCTAAGTGATATGAGACCCAAAATCATTTGAAAAAGCTACTATACTATGGAAATGGATTTTTCTAACAAAATGTAATTGAATCAAGTTTTTTTTTAATTATTTTATAATGTTGACAATTTAAGAAGATATGTAAGGTACAAATATAAAACTGTGTTTTTCATATAATAATTTCTTAGCCCCTCTTCACTACGATATCCTGTGCTGAAGTGAACTAGTTTATGGATAGAAGGTTTTCAGCGACTTCTATATTTCAACTTCAAGGTTTGGGTAGGGTATTTTCAGTAAATTTTATACCTTTTTTAGCTTGTCTATTTTCTGGTAATATGATTATGTGACGTATTTGCCTTTTGTCTTTTATGAGATGATGATTTGAAATATTTTAGGTAAAGATTTTTTGGATACTTGGAACGTCGAACTGTTTTAAGATTTCCGTTTATGACGTCCTTATGGAGACCTTTTAAATGATCTTTTAGATGCATATCTGAGATATATTTATTTATTTAATTACAACGGTATAAATATACCATAAACAATAATTGCATGTCACAGTTAAATGAAAGCATAAGAATATAGTACAAATAATTTTAAAAAGTTACTATTAAATGTGGCATTAGATCGTACGAGTACAATGACATCAGAAAGAATATGAATAATAAAAGTTAATGAAGGATATATATGTAAGAGATATGCGTACATTTACAACATATAAGTAGATTTTGGTCAAATTAATATTCATGATAGAATAGCCATCTAGTACTTACCTTCCGTGGAGTTAAATAGATCCCCCACATCTGCGTATCTATTATTAACTTCATGTAATCTAGGTATAAGCGAGTGTTTGTAATGCTCAGTCCTGGTGTTGTTTTTTTAAATTAAATTTTAACTTTTAATTTATAAAATAAAACAATAACTTTGTTTTACATCACTTTTATTTATACTTTAGCCGACCGGGTTTCGCTACTACCGTAGCTTCTTCAGGGCAGTATACAACTAAACTATGAACTAAGATGCACATGTGTTATGGATTAATACAAACAGGCTAGTGAAGGGCCAAGTGTGGGAGATCAGCAGGTACCTGCTGACCGGGAAGGGAATGTACTTTGTTTATTGGGAATAATTTAAAGATTGTACTTTTATTTAGATTTATTTGATTATTTATGAGTCTACTATTAGTGTTTTTTGCTTTCCTTATTTCTAACGCTTCTAAGTTATCTAATCGAATGCCGGTTACATTTTTATGCAGTAAACTAGTGCCTGTATTTTTATCGAATGTGTGGTCTGTTTCTAAGAGATGGTTAGCAAATTCGGAGAAACCATTATTATTTAGACATCTTAAGTGTTCTTTTACACGGATATTAACATTACGCGACGTTTTGCCTACATAGAACGCCGGGCAATCATTACATTGAAGTGAATAAATGCCATTTAACATTTCAAGTCGAAAATAATTCTTCGATCTGAGGGTTTAGTTCTTTCATCTAGTAATTATAGTTAATGCTTTCAATGGGAATACTGAGTTTATAATTAATGTGTCTTAGGAATTTATGTTGAATTTTTCGATTGAATCTGAACGTATTTTAAAATGGGGGGACCAGATCAAGGAGTTATATTCAACTTGACTTCGAACTAAAGATTCATACAAAGTTTTCAAGGTTATTTAGTTGTTTTATGTGATTTGATGCTGCTAAGTCCCATCCTAATATTCCATATTCTAAATGAAAGTGGCATAAAGCATCATATGTTCTCTTTAGATCATTAGTTTAGATTATATTTACTATTTAGTTTCAGCAAATGAAAAAAGAAAATTTTCTAATTCAGTTGATACGAATGGGTTGAGAATCCATGACTCTGGCATTATATTATATATTAAACATCGTAAGTTAATTGCTTTCCCAATAATAATTAATCGATCTTTATCAAGATTCAAAAAGAAAATCGACATTTGTTAAGGTTGCTTTTATATTTCCACCCAGTTGTCAAGCAGATATGAATAAACTTGAAGCAATTGGAGGCATGGTAAAATTCTAAATAAATTTATTATGTTTAGTATATCAAAATATATTATTTTTAGTATACTGTTTAACCTAATGAGGAAAGTTTTGCTTTAGAAACATGTTGATATTTATATATTAAAAAAGATGGTGTAAACAAAGTTATTCCTATTAATTGATTGATAATGACGTCTCAAATTGACTACAAATCTATTGAAGAATAAAAAAGATAAAAAAATTGTTATAGTATTAACAGTAATAATATCAGTGTTGCCCTGGTGCAAGACCACCATTCATAATCGAAACGCTGCTTGAAATGGCTACGTTTGGTGACCAGATCTGAGTAGCCAGGTATTTCCCCACCTTCCTCTTTCCCATTTCCTTCCCCTCCCCACTACCTTCAGACCCACAATATACCACAACTGGGGATGCCATAGTTTCACTGGCTCCAGATGGTTGGGAGTAGCTGGGACTCTTGTGCAGTACTCACATGAAAAATAATCAAAAAAATCAGTACAAGGTATTCGGAATTCACCCTTTTGTCTGTTATATTAGCTCCAAACAGAGGCCCTGAGTGAATTAATTACCCTTCCAGATAAAAAAAACATCGTAAATCCTATTTAATTGTATTCAAATAAAAATGCGCCCCCAATATTTTTGTACACAGTTGACATTTTTCAGCTGTGGAATGATTTACCGGCCTCTGTGTTTCCTCCCTCCTGCACCATCAGCTCTTATACTGTTATGTCTGTTAATGTAAGAAATACTACGAATGATGATCTGTAAATTCTGTATGGGTATTTAGAAAAATATGCAATGTCAAAAAACAAAAATCCTCAAACTTTAATCTCTTAAATTCTATATGAAATACGTACTGGAATTTTAGGTAAAACGTTTAAAATTACCTTCACTGGTTTTCAAACTGCACTTATTTTCAGAAATTTAGATACGTATTCAATAGAAGTACAAAAGATTACAATTTCAGTATTTTTGTGCATTGAAGCCTTATACATTTTCCTTACTACCCGCACCTACCTCAATGCAACACTAACTCAAAACAAAATACCTTTATTCACCACGCTTCACACATTTTTAACACTTCATATAGTGAGTTCGACTTATCAATAAATAACATTCACACAATACATACTACTCTACACAGACTAGATCCTTTCCCTCCCTCCCATCATCCTAACCACATAGGCTAACCTTGTAACTTTTCTTTTTTAATTGAATAATTTAAATACTTAAGTGAAAACCTGTTATTAGTTCATTTTTTTTAAATACATTTACCATACATAATAATTATTGTAAACTGTTGGTTTTCTAAATAAAATAAAATATAACTTTAAAAAAATCCCTTCAATCCCTTATGGCAATTTTTGAGTGTTTGATATAAAAAAAGGAAAGAAACTTTGTCACGTTTTAAAACGATGTTTTCCATTTTAGTCGCCAGACAAGCCACAGAACATCACCAGGATGACGGAGAAGCGACCTGTGTTGTCCCAACAGGTTTCAAGAGACAGTAGACCAGAACTAACCAAACAGAACAGCAAAAATAGTGACTCTTCAGAAAATTCTGGTAAGTATTGAACACCTGTTTTCGTACAGATTCCATACCGAACGTCTTTCCGTATGGATTCAATATTAAAAAATATATATCGAGTGTTCTATTTTGATACAGATTTTCGTCAAGATTAACGAAGGAAAATACAAACATACATAACAAAAAAAAATCGATAATCGAATATACACAGCCCGCGAAAATTCAAAATTCACTTTTTCTTTTGAAAACACCTCGTATATGTGTGTAGAATAATTTTCTCGGTTTACCCGCGTAATGTAGTTAGTCCTTGGAATTTTTTTTTGAATCCTGACGTTTTATCTCTCCTCTTATTTTTTGACCGAACGATTAGTTCAAAACAAAACTCGAGACATAAGGCCTCTGAAGATGGACAGTGTGATTTGTACGAAACGTCAGGAGTTAAAAAGTCCTTCTAAGGACTACATTACGCGGATAAACCGAGAAAATTATTCTACATCTTGAACCCGTGAAAATCTCAACCATAACATATATGTATATATATATTATTACGTGAAATCACAAAAATAGAAGATTCCTTGGGGAGAAATATAGTTCCTAACCCATACCATTTTCGAAACTATGAACGTGCAAAACTCCTATGGGTATATAATGAAGGTAATTAGTTCACTAATTGCTAGACATTAGTGCCTACCTTATAATGATATAATTTCCAAATGGTTGTATAAAACGGTAATTAAGAAATAACTAAGTATCTACCTAGTAAAAAGGTGTTATGAAATTATTAAAAGACACTTTAATCTAAATTTGTGCTTTTTTAAACGTTGACGAGGGAATTAATTTATGTAGGTGGATTGATTGTTACCTGTATTGTTTTATAACCGTAATAAGACCTTTCAACAGTTAAATTATTCTTGAGCAAGAAATTACACCGTTATCAGGTTTTTTTAACAGCTGGATAAACAGTTTTTTTTTCTGTGCGAGTGATTAAGGTGTTTTACTAAGGTCATCCTACTTATAAAATATTAGGAATTTCACAACGACCCTAAAAGTACACACCGCGGTCGAATATTACATAAAAAAGCTGCTTATATATTAATGAATCGTAAAATAAAAATAAAATATTCTGTAGTTGCAACACAATAAAATGAAGTATCTCCAAAACCTTTTAAGGTTCTATAGAAACCATAAAAGCGTAGATGGACTGGAGTACCATGCACGATACAGGTTAGATAAAAAAAGATATAATATGTACTTGGACCTACAAAAAATCCACTAAAAGATATTTATTTTGAAGTTTTTCTAGATTGGTAAATACTCACTGTGTTGCCCTGGTGAAATGCCACCATTCAGAATCGAAACGTTTAGTTAAATGGCTTTAGCCGTGTTTGGTGACCAGATTTATATATTCGGGTGCTTTCTCACCTTCCTCTTTCCCATCTCCATCCCCTCCGCACTACCTTTAGCCTCACAACACACCCCAATCGGGAATGTTATAGTCTCACTGGATCCAGACGGTTGAGAGCAGTTGGGACTTTTGTTCGGTATTCACATGGAAAAATAACGAATAAGGTTCTTGATTTTATCGTATAATTTATCATTTATGTTATTGTTTCATACAAAGAAGTCGTTAGTAGGAACATTTTTCTAAAGAAAGATCAACATTAGACAGACATGCCCATATTTCTAACCTGACAGTATGCAAATTTCTCCCGCTTCCATCAATATAAGCGGAAAATGTTGCTTGTGCAATGATGGAGGACTTGCAGAGACAGCAACGTCTGAATATCCGCAAACTTTCATACATGTCGTCAATTCCTCGGCTGGCTTAGTCCCCAACATAAAAAAAAGATTAATTAAATTAGATTAGATTATGTTTGCGGGCTTTTTTTCGTACTTTTAATGACAATATTTCACTTTTAAAAAGTGTGCCGATTCATACGTGTGTTTATTTATCCGGTCACCGTGCACATGTGTGTGCCGGACATATACCAGTACGTATATCATATCGTCAAAATAAGAACCTTCTTGTAGACCCTACTATTAAATGGCCAGAGTTCTCTCTCCCTCGGAAGACGTGAACCTCATTAAACCGCATCCGGTGCAGTCACAGCCGTTGTGCGTATATGATGCATAAATGGAGCCTAAAGGACTTCGAACTTTGTGAATCTGGACATATTCAAACAGCAGAACACATCGTAGAAGAATGTCCCCTTTACCAGTTTCCCTATGGCACATCTGTGATGAACCAAGTGACTCCCGATGCCGTCGACTGGCTGAATAACATCAGCATCCCACTATGACCTCCACCATACGAAGAAGAAAGCAGATATTGTCTATGGTCGGCCCGCGAGTGATGACCCCTGGCGGCAAAAAAAATCCTCAACCTTCTTTTTGTTTATAAATTCTTATAATCATTACTACTTATATTAATGCGTATGTGCAGATACAGACAGCAATGATCTGGATGAACTGGGGGTCGGCAGGAACCGCGTCAGGGGGCGCACCACCATGGTCATCCCGGCCGAGGGGGCCTACGACCCGCAGCAGTACGCCGACCTGGAGGTCAGCCCTGACATCGCGGAGGTCTTCCAGCACATCCTGAGGTGGGTAACATAAATTCAAATTCAAAAAATCATTATTGTACAACAAAAAAATATCAATTATTAGAGGTATAATTTATAGGTATATCAGTGTAGTGTAGCTTTAATTGTCATTTAAAGGGGGGTCTACATGAATCCAAATAACAAGAATTTGTGATTTTTCTTAAGCATTTCTGTTGGATAATAAAAACATCTCTTTACATAATATCATCTTCTATAAGAATAGGGACAGAGTTCGGTTGACATTACGGAGTATATATAACTTACGGCGTAATTCTTAAAATACATCCACAATGCTTCAAAATGACCACCATCACCAATATTCTTCAAATATAAGAAGAAGCAAGAAAAAGCATGACATGTCAGGAAAAAACAAGAATAAACATAATGAGAAGCATAGAGAAGTAAGAAGACGTAAAAAGAAGCAAGAAGAAAGAAGAACTGAAGGAAAAACAATAATTCTTAATCCATGCATTGATCATTTTTCATCCCACATTCTTAACCCTTTAGGTGCCACATGTATTTTTTTTAAATGCTGGAAAAGTGTCGATAATCCATGACTATACATATAGTTTTTTTTTATTTTTATTTTTATTTTTAGACACACGTTTTCAATAACGTGACGTAATTTTAGAACCGTGGGTAACGCGTGACGAATTTTATGGCTCGAGCTATATATCGTTCTGTGGCACTCAAGTACAATAATGTATAGGAACGATATATCGTTCGGTGGCATCTAAAGGGTTAAATTGACCCTAGGTCGCTGTGTATACCGGCTAATTAAGGTTCAACCTCCTCGCCACCCTTAGAGTTGTATGTTTATTCATTCTCTCAAGTTTACAAAGCGTTCTCTAAATATATTGAGGTTATGTATGAACCCAAGATTAATAGTAAGTGCCTACTTGAGTAAATAATAATGACTTTTTAAATATAATGCGGGGGAGCTCCAACAAACGAGGTGCTAACTGTACGTTGTAATTGAATTGAAATGGTTGTTTACGAATTTCTAACAAGATGCTTGTGTACAAGCCGCTAGCGGTGCTACTGCCTTAGGCCCCTTGCTGGCAGTCCGGTAAGAATTCGACATAAACCAAGTGCAAATGCAACAAAAATGCGTGTAATGTTGCGCGACGTCTCGCTGCATGGACTCGCACACGGGTGCGCAGATGTCAGTATATTTGTAACAAATTTCTATTTTACCGTGTTGCATTTCTCATACCGTCGAGTGAGTGAAGTGACGACGAGATTGTGGAATTTTACATTTATTAACAATGCTTTGGTGACAATATTGATGTGCATAATTAATAAGTTCGTAAAAAGCGATTTGTAACAAAAATAAATGTTATTAATAAAAAAGTTAATTTAAAGTTCCTTAAGTGATATCGGCGGTAACGCGATAATATCGAGAAGCTACTGAAACCTCGTACCGCTTGCTGTATGCTAGAAGTACTGAACTATCCCCTATAGAAATATTTGGCACAGCGGGCTATCGGTCACGCATGAGGTTTATGCCGATCCCCTACCGGACTGTCAGCGAGCGGCCTCATTCGTATTAGGAGTGCAACAATTACCATCGCCTTTTCATATAATATTAGTTAAAACATAAAACTTGTTCCAGATACGCTCCTCAGAAGATTGACATCGACTTCAAGCTGAAACCATTCCTTCCCGACTACATCCCCGCGGTGGGGGACATCGACGCCTTCATCAAAGTCGTCACCCCACAGAATAACCTCAAAGGAGAACCTTTACCAGAAAAGACATTGGAAAAAATTGGAGAACTGGGTAATTGCTATTTCTGATGAAGTAAATAATTGCAAAATAGATAAATTACAAGTTTTATGTTAAAAATATTGTTATAACTACCCCTACCCACACAGTTATTCCTATATCTACCCCTATAGCTACTCCTACCCCTACCCCTTTCACCACATCATTCATAAAATAAAAAAAATTATCTGACTCTTAAGAGCGCCCTGGTATGTATGTATAGAGCACATACAGGGGAACTATATCGCTACCCGGTTGGGCAACATTGCGTGGCGGGTTAAGGGAGGTCTATAGGAAGGGATTTATTAATACAGGCCTTGAGGAGGACCGGATTAAAGGTAGGAGGGAAGACAGATGCCGGTAGCTCATTCCACATACGAGCCGATTTACACATAAACGAGTCGGCGAAACGACCCGTTATCGTGAAGCCAACATCAACTTTGAACGAATGTTCCGCTCATGCCGGTCGAGTTTCACGCACGTGAACCGACGCGGGGGGGGGGATCAACGCTGCCAGCTCCTTCGAGCATTCTCTATTGAAATATCTGTAGAACAGACTCAGCATACCTACATTGCATCTGTGCATTAGAGATGGAAATCGGTCTGTTAACAACGAATTGTCAATCAGACTAACCGCCCTCCTTTGCACAGAATCAAGCAGGTTTATCAAGTATTTGGGAGCTTCAGCCCAGAGGTGACTTCTAAATTCAACTGTTGAACGTACTAAATATCCCTATCAGTCTTTCCATCTCTCGTAAACATACTTCCCAAATACACAAACTCATCCACTTGCTCCAATTATTCATAAGTTGTCCACAAAGATATTTTTTTAATAAAAGTAAACTACGAACATATCGTTTGGAACTTGGGTCGTAGAACAAAACAAAAGAGCATCGCAGTATTCGAACTCGTAGCGCCGATCTCGACATTTTTTTTTATAACTAAAGTCGAATGTTCCATTCTTGTTCCCAGTACTTTTCTTTTTTTAATAGATATAAATTTAGCAGTTTGCTCTCTCCAGAGATCTCGGTCAAATTGAAGTATACTACATTGTTACTGTTAAAAAACTACATTTTACTGTCTTTAGTTTGACCCTGTAACCCATTCGAGCGCTGAGATAATGATGAAACAAACAAACAAACATACATGCATATACTCTTATATATTAGATACATAACCTTTTACTTTTGATATCGCCAAAGGACGGGCTAACACATATGGTATGTAATTATTCATTTTTTTCAGGACTAATCGTTTTGGATGAGCCGTCCCCAAACCAAAGTGACCCCGCTCTCCTCCATTTGCAACTAAGGGCGGCTTCGAAATCAAATACTACAAAGCAAACTATGGTAAATAAGAATTTCATTTGCCACAATAAAAAAAAAATTGTAAATAAATATTAAAATTTACGACTAATCCACTGTCTCGAGTGTCTTTTGTACAATGCTATTGAATGTGACTTTGTAGACATCTATGTAAACAGTCTCGAATATTTTATGTGCAAATTAGTCATCTACTATCACGTCATGGAGAATGGCGGTGTTATTAGAAATGTCGTAACTGGCTTTATTTTTTCATCTCTCTCCATATCATATATTATTCTTTATATTTAATTTCTCTTATTTCTCTTATTTCTCTTATTTCTCTTATTTCTCTTATTTCTCTTATTTCTCTTATTTCTCTTATTTCTCTTATTTCTCTTATTTCTCTTATTTCTCTTATTTCTCTTATTTCTCTTATTTCTCTTATTTCTCTTATTTCTCTGATTTCTCTTATTTCTCTTATTTCTTATTTTCCTTATTTCTTATTTTCTTATTTCTTATTTCTTATTTCTCTATTTCTCTATTTCTTATTTCTTATTCTCTTATTTCTCTTTATTTCTCTTATTTTCTTATTTTATTTTATTTCTTATTTTATTTCTCTTATTTCTCTTATTTCTCTTATTTCTCTTATTTCTCTTATTTCTCTTATTTCTCTTATTTCTCTTATTTCTCTTATTTCTCTTATTTCTCTTATTTCTCTTATTTCTCTTATTTCTCTTATTTCTCTTATTTCTCTTATTTCTCTTATTTCTCTTATTTCTCTTTATTAACTGGATTGTTAACACTTTCGCATTTCGCAGCGCTAATTTCATAAATATAATCATTTTAACAATAAATGATAAAATATTACACCCTAGGTATATTTTATAAATCATCCCGATTAAATAGGTTTCTTGAATTGAGTACATTGATTTTAGGTTGTGAAGAAAATTGAGAATGCCGAAAAGAATGGAAAGGCCATAGAAAGGTGGATCAGAGATGTGAGTGAGCTGCACCAGTCAAAACCACCACCAAACGTCCACTACACAAAGTAAGAAAAACGCAGCTTTAAAACTTCATATTAAATGGAATACACCTATCATTGAATCAATACATAGTCTGTAGCCTCTCAGAAGCTGGATGTACTGCACAGGGCCCGCAGATACTTTAATAGTATTGTAGTTAACTTCTGACCCTGTAGATATAGATTCCCCATCTTTTCAAGCGAATTGCAATATTTAGAACACAGGTGTCAGGTGGGAATGCTGTCCTTGTTCTACCTGTATTTCAATGGAAGATGCTCTGAGGAACTAGTGCCTAGTCGAGAACCACGCCAAACGTGCACCCAACATTTGTACACGGTTGACATTTGTCATATGAGAACGGATATTTTCTGCTACTCGTTCTTTAGCTCAACAGCTCGACTGTGGAACAATTTTCCGACCTCCGTGTTTCCTCCCTCCTACAACATGAGTCTCTTTAAGACCCATGTTCACACCTTCCTCTCCTTAAAAAGATCCTCCACACAGTATCCTCAAAGATGGGGGGTGAGGACCGTGAGGAAAATTATGTTGTCCTCTGTGAAGTTAATGTAAAAATAAAATAAAAACATTGACAGCCGTCCGGGTGTCGCTTACCTCGCTTACTTACGTCGGGGCTTATACTCGTATATCAACTAAAATCATTAGTTGATATATTTATAGGCCCGGACGAAAACTAACAAGCCTGAAGAAGCTTAAGCTAAGCGAAACGAGGTCGGCTGTCAATGTATTGATTGAATAAAGTTTTAAAGTGGTGTATAAAAGGTGTGTTTTCCATGGAATATATTGTCACGCCGCCAGGTGTTTGCTTCCTTCGATAAAATTTAAAATTTCAATTTTCTAGAAGAGTTAGGATTTCGACCCTATCAATGTATGTACGAAATCAACATTCGGGGTTTTTATATTGAAATTATTTTCAGTTAATAAATTAGAGTAATGTTTCAAAATATTAAGATTATAGGAAAATAAGTATAACAATCATCAATTGTGTTTTTTTTTTTTGTCACCCTGTTTTTTTTATTTTTTTTATTTGGGCACATTCACATTTGAAATGTCATTTTCTCAAACAAAATAGAAATACCAATGTTTTGAATAGGGGTTTGGTAGATTAATTGGTAATAAGCTGTCTCTCAGAGGTTATCAAATATCGCCAATGCACTGTTTTACCGACAGTGCCATCTATGTGAAACAGTCGAAACTAAGATATTATAGTTCCGATAAAAAATCGTCTATTTAAAATGTGGTTTTCTAGGCCCATGCCCGACATAGACTCCCTGATGGAAGAATGGCCCGAATCCATGGAAATCAAGCTGAACGAGGTCGGTTTCCCCCCAGCCTCTTTGGACTGCAGCCTCAGCCAGTACGTGGACATCATCTGCAGTCTGTTCGACATTCCAGTCCATCCCGAACTGGGGTTGAACGGGAAGGTTCAGGCCCTGCACGTCCTGTTCACCCTGTATTCTGCCATCAAGAACTCGCAGCTGTATAAAGATAGGCAGAAGGCGGACATTGAGAATATTTCTAAGTGATTTGAATATATTATTTTTATGGGATTAAGCTAAATAAATTATTGGAAAAGTTCAAGTGAAAATTTATTGGTTGCTTTAAAAAAAATTAAGTAAATCAAATTTAGTCCTGGGATTATTAAGTTGTGTGAATATTTTAGGTTTTTATTTTTGTTACAGCTGTGTCGGCGTTCAAAGCAATTTTAAAACTGTGGTTAGACCATTTTGCGACGACTTACCTATATGATTTTATCTACGCCCAACCAATTTTAATTTGGACGTGTTTAAAATGATTTATTACCGATAAAACCGATATACTTTAAAAATAATTGTGATAATTAAATATTATCTATTCTGAGAGGTGCTTACAGTAGAAAGCTGTTTTCCCCGCATACAGTGTTATCTTCGTTGTTTTACAATGACGTTAATGCCAATTAAATCGATTAATGTAATAAATGTGTTTGGAATTATTTCAAGGAATTATATTGCTTAGGTTTCGCGAATATACTTCTCCTTACTTTAATTGGCAATATATTAGGATCATTCGTTCGTTTAGTAATTTATAATTTTTCAAGTAAGGGTTTAGGCTCGTTGTTGGCAAGCAGGGGGTGATTATTCACTAAGGATTAAACGGAGTTCAACCAATTAAACACAATAACAATGAATACTTTATTTTGCGTCTTCCCGTTTCCTACAGGAGTAACCAAAATTTCATAAATTACTATCCTCTTTTTATCATTTATTGCAATGGTATTTTTTTTATATTCTTATAACACATATAAACCACTGGCGTGCATTGTTCTTTCATAAAAGTTATGGTGTGTGAAATTTTTTTTTAAAGTTCGTGTTTGAATTGTGCATTAAATATTTGAAAATGGACAATTTATTACCTTTGTGGCCAACAGTATATATGAGCTTATAAGTTTCTTACCAAATTCATGTCAAAAATACAATATGGCCAGAAATTTGTTGCATTTTTTTTGGAATCTTTTAAATTATGTAATTGTATTGTTCGTTTATATTATTGAAGGCACAGCTTTTCAGCCTTTATGGACTGCACACCATTACCATAAACACCTTATTGATACCTTATTGATAGAGACCTGAATAATTTGCGTTATTTTTTGGGAAAAGGTGGTGTTATTTTGTGTTTATCAGCGAAATTTGTGTTATTTTGGTGAAATTCGGGTTATTTTTGGATAAATTTCGGCTGTTTTAGGAAAATGGGTTTATGTTTCAGGAAAAACTGTGGTATTTTGCAATAAAAGTGGTGCCATCTTCCCTTTTTTTGTATTTTGTAACAAAATTGTTGCATTTTTAATTCATTTTCATATTGTCTTTTTTTATATATATTTTATTTAATTTTTTTATGAAAAAAAAGATATACGGTATACAGAGCTTTCAACATGAAGTTAGCTGCATTCCATTGTATGGCTATTCAAGCTTGTCAAAACCATAAACAAAGAAATATTTAGAGCGTACAATATTATTGTCTTATTTTAAAATACAAGAATATCGCCTGAAAAATACGAAAACTATTCGCATGAAAATAGGGAAACAGGCTTTATCGCGAACGGGAAATATTTAAAGTCTCTACTTATAGGGCTGGTTATGAATGATAAAATGTGTGGGTAAGAATCTCAGTGACCTCTCAAGGAAACACAAGTTTTATTTTACATCTTGGCATTTCAAAGGCAAGACCTAATAACTTGACACATTCATCTCAAAATACCATCTATAATCGTGCGCGGTCCGTCCATACATGGTGTGGATGCGGATTTTAGGGTCAAAAAGCGTTTGATTTTTTTTTTGTATTTTTTTCTTAGCGTAACAAAGATTTTTTCTAGCCGTAAACAGCCCTACTGCAATTCGACACCGTCCCGTCCTCAGAGATTTAACACACACACAACGACACAACACACGGAGCAAGTCGAAATACTTATGCATTCTCAATGCTCGAATGTCTATGCGCGGAAATACACAGATGGTACAGTTTGAATACCGTGGATGATCTGTTCTATTCCGTATCCCTAAAGTACGAAAGTGAAACACTTTGGCGCATGCGCATTGAGTCCTGCCTTCCAATATGTTAGAACACTGGATGCAGTTTTGAGGAGAGCATCTAACGTGCAAAAACGACTTCAATGCTTATAGGCATAATGCATAGAATAGCATACACATTTCGAATCGGGTGGACTGTTTTTAGAACGATTAGACATTTGTTTGCGTGACGCATTTTTTACAGTTTGGCTTAAATAACTGAAGCCGAGACATTGAAAGATTGGATATCATTCGATTACCAATTTAATTAATTATTTAAATAAATAAATTATACAGAAAATAACATGAATACTTCACTGACGTGTTCTAAAACTGTAAACGATATTAGTGAAATGTGTGGTTGTATAATTGAATCATTAATACGAAAAAGTTTTGTGTCTCGGCCATTCACAGGGAAAAAGATATTTTGCAAACTGTAAAATTTCCCATTTTGTACATGACATCAAGAAATAAATATAGCTCAATTTAATTAAATGATAACTCGGATACCTACCTACCCGGTTGTGATTTTTTTATGTTATACGACTTTTAAGATATTTTGCATCTGTGATGTTGCGGAGCGTAAATGATTTATATAGATAGGTTTTTATCAGTAATTGGTTCTTGTTCATGGGTTAGTTTATAGATTTGTATATTAAATTTGATAGGTATATATTGATCGTCAAGCATCCCTTCTACAAAAAGTCACCGACCGCGACTGGTAAGTACAGATTATATGGGTCTTGTCTAAATTTCCTGTTGATACTCTCTGTATCGCCCTAGTAAAGACTAAACTGTACTTGAAACGGCTTTGGCCATATTCGGTGATTATAATTGAATAGGTAGGTACATATCATTCTTAAAATATACAAAACCCCTTAAAAAAATAAGTAGCTTTTTTTCTGATTTAGTCCATCCTTGTTTCCTTAAGAGTTTTTGGGGTATTATGACGTGTCGCACTTCCTCCTCCTTTAGCCATCGTTTCAGACAGCGTTACAGTATTCACCATCAGGGCAGATGTGTAGATTGTGGTGTAGTGTGTATTTGTGTATGCAAAAGTGATATAACTACAAACTATTCAGGAAAATATTTTTGGCCGTGAAAACCCGAAAGTCCATATTTGGTTACTTTTCTACAACGAATATGATTATTACGGAAAAAAAATATGTTGGGAATTAATTTTTTTTCTTATGGCAACACACTGCGAAAACTTCACTTCACTTGTCAGAAAAATTCGAAATGTCGAGTATATTCGCTTCCCCATCGCTTTACGCTTCAGTCTGCGGCGTAACTATTGCATTGTGGTCTTTTAAATATTATAACGTAATGTCTAACAAAACCTGTGATAAATCGATACGGCTCGATGGAAAGACGGCTATTGTTACCGGCGCGAATACAGGTAACAATATAATATAAGTATTTATGTAACCAAAACTTTTGAACTGTCATTAACAGGACATGTACGGGATGTAAACAAAGATCCACTGCGTCGTATAAATACATTTAATGTTCGCAAGTAGGTCGTAAAATCCGTTATCAGTGTTTTGTTGTACATTTAATGCCTTGAAATATCTTTGTACATATAAAATTGTGCAATATAATCACACTAACACCGGAGTTTAGATATGTCGAATTATTTCGACAACTTTAATCTAACTTCGCTAACTAACTTTGCTAACTATTCTCAACAAAAATTAATTATACTTAATTCTCTTCTTGTTTTCCACTTTAATTATCTTTTACGTCGGATCTTGCCGCCCTAAATAAATATGTATTTTTTCTTTTGAGTGAATCTATTGACATGATGGGGTCATTGGGGTTCAGTAGAAAACAGGTAACTTAGTTGAGTTTCAAGTTTTTTTATTAATTCATAATGTAAAACACATTCTTAACTGGTAGGTATTATGGGTTTCACTTAATTAGACGAACTGTTTCTACGAGTAATCTGCACACGGTCCAGTGGGGAGATTACCAGTCGTCTCGATGTTGGTGTTGGAAGTCTCGGAGAGCAGGTGGTACTTTCAGATGGTTCAAGAGGATGATCAGCAGGATGCCAGAGACGCTCGACTGCTGTCTGGTGGTGATTCCTGCGGCTGTGGGTATGTGCCTTGATGAGATCACAGCGCCGGAGGGCAGGAGGCGAAAGGCACTCGAACGGTGGGCGTTGGGCTTCGGCGGTTCCTGCCGAGTCTTCCCGCAGCGTCTCAGGCTGGGGATGCAAGCGGCCTGCTTGCTTTGTAGGAGACGGGAGTCTCGCCTACGACCACTGGCCGGACGGTCTCTACTGACTCGTCTCTGTCCACTACTGATTTTGCTTCGGCCAAAATCTGCCCTTTTAATCATATCCGAACTCTTCTTCGGGTTCCTTCGTGAACTGCGAACTGTGGTTCGGTGGCTTTTAATTAGTTCGCTGTTGCCGACCAAGTTAATCCGCTTAACCACTCGCTTCTTCTGACGACTACAAAATTCCCGGAATTTAAAGCCGGGCGTTTGTAAATTACCCGCAGGTAGACAGACCTCGGGTACCGTATTCGGGATTAGGATAGCTCGGTGTTTCCCGTACTTATGAACTGTATCACTATAACTTGGTGTTTATCATTGACGTCAGAATTAGTGCCATTTCGACAGCTGGTGGCAAAGGTCACATGACACCCATTTTGGCACCGGCCTAGTTCATTGCCGTCCACGATTATTTCAAAGCAAATTATAAACATTTACAAACACGGCTAAAGCCATTTCAAGCAACCTCTCGATTCTAAATGGTGGTCTTTAACCAGGGTGTTACTGACAGTATCTACCACTCCGGGACGTTCTTCAAATATACTGCATATTATTTTTAATTAATAAATTGTGAAATAACACAATTTAATCAAATAAAATTTACTTGCACCCTCCGGGATTTGAACCCGCGACCTCCGGATTCATAGCATTCGTAACAACTTTTAATTTCTTATTATTTTTTAAAAGTACTCGTATCGTCTGAAAAAAAAACTGTTTCTGTTTTATTTAAGGTATAGGATATGAAGTGGCCAAAGATTTTGCCAAGCGAGGAGCCAAGGTCATCATGGCCTGCCGGGACATCACTAAAGCAGAGGCAGCTAAAAGCATCATTGTCCAGGAAACCGGGAACCAACAAGTCCTTGTAAGTTTACCCAACTTCATCACTTTTCAGTTTCCAACCTCAATTCTGTTGCAGCAATATTCCAAGTTGAATTCAATGGCGGCTCGTGCTCTTTTTAACAGAAATTCAAGAGAAGATATTATATTTCATCAAAATGTACTTACCTACTGTTGTTGTCCTTCGGCGAATAATCAAATACAGCGGCAATCACGTAATTTAAATAAAGTTGGTGGGATAATACTAAACTAGTGGTACTATAATAACTAGGCACTTGAGAAAATACAATGTTTGTCGCAACTTTCTTAAATGTCTTATCTAAAAACGGGTTAAATTTTGGATTCTTCGTTTTACTGATAGATTTACAAATGCCATTTAAAAGCGAATGGTTAGAGAAATGCAGGAACAAAAAAGTAAAAACTCACAAATATTTACTAGTAACTATAGAATGTAAAATAATAACATTTACTTGCATCCTTATTGTGCAAAGTTCAGCCGGCCGCCAAAGTGACCGATAGAGCCATCTCGGTGACACTCGTCAAACTTCCGAGGTCACGTGTCTTCAAACATTCCTTCTTATCGCTGTGCGCGAACTTCCATATGGTTCAGCCTAGATTTTTTAATTTCACCCTCAGGGCGATTGTGATGTTCAGGGCGATTGGGATCGTAAGCCCATATGTGCTGAATTCATTCAGTACAACACCTATAGGTATATCAGGTTGCTCTTCGACCGTAGTATTCGGTCGCATGGATTTTAAACACAGAATTTTAACTGCGCGCTGTTTAAAATATGCTTATTTTTTAATGCAAGTTAATCTTATTTTCTCATGTTTTTAATGGAAGTTCTCTGCACAGTTGCTGTTTAGAGAAAACTGCCACTGGTTGAATTTATTATCACCATTTACGAGGTGTGTTCAAAAGAAAAGGTGAATTTTGAATTTTCGCAGGCTGTGTACATTCGATTATCGATTTTTTTTTGTCATGTTGGTACACATGTGTTTATCATATGTTACCATTATCAGCCATTTTGGATCAGTGGTTTGTTTTTGACAACTGGAAAGGTTAGTCACGTTTTTGTGTGATTTTTTACTTTAGGTTCGTTTTCTGAGGCATCAGTCCGATTGAAGTGAAATTTTAGATTTGCTTTATTTTCTATGTCCTCATCAGCTTTTCTTCAAAAAATCCAAAAATCGATGTTTTCGATTTTTTAAAAAATTTTTAGTAAAAAATCGAAGAAAAACAAAACGTGACTAACCTTCCGATTCAATAAACCTGACTAATATGATAAACATATGTGTACCAACATAACAAAAAAAATACGATCATCGAATGTACAAGCCTGCGAAAATTCAAAATTCACCTTTTCTTTTGAACACACCTCGTAAGTGGTGTTCCTTTTTTAATTTTGTTCAATTATAATCTGGCATTCTTTTTGCATCAACGCATTACATACTCAATGATTAATAATAATCAATTGATATCTGAATTTGCTTACCTAACATCCTTGTACCAATTTAATATGTAACTATTCAATGATTCACATTTTTATTACATTTCCGTCATTCTATCTGTGAGACTCTCTGCCGCAATATAACACCTTATCTGTAATGGGATTAGAGATGTCAAATAAATTTATCATATCTCGGAAAGTTACCTAATATCTATTACATGCAAGTATAACATTGTATAGTGGTTAGAATTCAGAGATAGTGGATTAAAGACTATACGTACCTGTATTTCAGTATGATTAAATTAGTACACGGTTCTTTTTCTTTTATAAAGAAGTTGTGAACCCTCGGTGGCGACTGACTTGAGCATTCGCTCGTTGTGAATATTCACATATTCGTTTCCACCAACGTTCACGGTGCCTAAATATTTGCGCGAGTATTCAGCTCGGTCGTGCTCCACACTCAAAGTCAAAATGGTGGACGTAGAGGTTGTGTGTGGTACGTTCCTTGTAATCTGGTACTGCTATTTGAATAAGAAAAGAAAACTTTGGGTGGACTAATGATAATCTAAAAATTGAAAAAATCCAAAAAAAATAATTCTTACTCCAATAAACAGACTCCCACGCAAGGTGCGCTCGCGGTGACGTTCGCCCAACAGTGACTGACATGTTGTGTCGAATGACGAAATTTTAAAAGGATTCGCTAAAAAATCAACATCCGGTTGGAGCACGCTCGGCGCTCGCCCGCGAGCGGGTCGGCTCACGGTATTGACATGACGAATAATCTTGTTGGACAATGTTTACAATGAGCAAATGCTCAAATCAGCCGCCACCGTTAGATTTATAGTACAGACCTTTTCACACAACATAACTTCTGGAAAGGGAGTAAGACGGTATACAATATGAATACTAAACTCTATCCAACTTGTGAGGTGGGTTAAGGAGGGAGCTATAGGAAGGGATTTGTTAATGTGGGCTTCGAAGAAGCCAGGATTAAATGTAGGAGGAAAGACAGAAACCGGTAGCTCGTTCCACATACGAGCTGATTTACACAAAAACGAGTCAGCGAAATGACCCGTTCTCATGAAGCCAACATCAACTGTGAACGGATGTTCCGCTTGTGTCTGTCGAGTTTCACACAGATGCACCGGTGCGGAGGGGATCAACGCTGCTAACTCTTTCGAGCAGGCTCCATTGAAATATATGTAGAACAGACTAGCATACCTACATTGTGTCTGTGCATTACAGATGGCAGTCCGTCTGTTAACAGCGCATTGTCAATCAGACGAACCGCCCTCCTTTGCACAGCATCAAGCAGGTTTATCAAGTATTTGGGAGCTCCATCCCAGAAGTGACTTCCAAACTTCAACTGTTGGACGTACTTGTGATTTGTATAGGACTAGCAATTGGTCACTATTGAATACCCAGTTTGTTGGAATCCAGATTTACTCGGGTTTCTATAGAGCCCTGATATCCGAGCTGGTCTGAAATACTTACCCCAAGCATTTCAATGGAGTCTTTATTGGGGAGGGGTGCTCCCATCGAATTGCACCAGACAGTCGTTGACCGCTAACTGACTGCTAATCAAGAGTCTTACGCACCGGCAATGCCGTATTTAGTCCTAGGCAACCTAGGCAGCAGCCTAGGGCGCCAATTTTTAGAGGGGGCGGCATTTCACTGAAACTATAAAGACTGTAGTTTCAATATTTTGCACAAACTGATTCAAATTAAAATGTAAACGCTTCCAGCGGGTCGAATGTTGATTTGTTATCAATGGTGTACATGTCAGCAGTCATCAAGAAAAAATTAATACCGATTTTAAAAAAGATTTTAGAAAACAGACGAAAAATTAACTACTTAACCTTTTTATTAAAATTATTAAATTGTAAATTCGATTGTTCTGAACTCCTGCATTTAATCAACCTAAACGTACCTAAACTGAATGCCGTAGAAATGAGATCTCTGAGACGAATGTGTGGTAAAACCATGTATGATCGTGTGAAAAATATTGAAATTCGTAAAGAATGCAAGGCTGATGTAAGCGTAATGAGTAAGATTAAGAAAGGGACGCTTAGATGGTTTGGGCATGTGGAGCGAATGAACGAAGAAAGGAGTGTAAGAAGAATGTATGACGCGAATGTGAATGGAAGAAGAAGCCGAGGACGTCCGAGGAAGACATGACATGATCAAGTGAATCAAATACTTGAGTCGGCCATGTCAGAAGTCGGAATAATAGAAGAGAATGTATGAGACGATGTATGAATGTGAATGAAGCAAGAGGTGTATGCCAAGATCGAGTTGTTTGGCGGTCCGTCCTCTCTGCCTACCCCTGCGGAGAAACGGCGTGATGGTTAGTTAGTTAGTTAGTTAACGTACCTAAACGAACTTCAAGACAAACATTAACATTTTACATATGTATATCCCGTTCCAACTATAGTTTGCATTCCCCAATTCAATGCTTACACAGTCTTGGTAACAAATACTTAAATGATATATGATATGGAATATGGAACACGAACTTAGGGTCACACAAGCTTTACGTATATTAAGTATGTCCAAAATTTACAAACTGCGATAATTAAAAAAATTGTCACACCAAAGATATACAGACAAAGAAAAAATTTAAAAATATTATACGGTGCTGAGGGCCTACTTCCTGTGAAAGGTCTCCTATGGTACATCACTTTATAGATAACGCGGGAGAAAGCCAATACAAAAAGCCACTGGTGCACAGACACAGCACTAGATTCACTGAAAGAAGAGGCCTAAATATTCCAAAAATTTCAAATAAATATGGAGGTCGAACTCTTGAATACATAGTGCCAGTGATTTTCAATAAATTTAATGAAAGCTATAAATTGGAGGAAAGTGAGAGGCTTTGCTTGAAATCGATGAAGTTATGGATTTTAAATGAGCAATCTATGTATCTTTAAATTTTTATCTATGTATACTTAATGACTAAGTAAAATTATGTGCCTATAATGTTAACGTCAAATATAAGTACCTATTTTATTTAAGATTAATATATATTTATTAAACCAAAAAGAAAAAGAAATGTTTGTATGTATTACTATTACTATTAGGACTAATTAATCTTTGTAGAACCTGCAGACAAGCTGTCATGTGACCGCTTTGCAGGACAACATATTTTGCTCCTTTCTTTATTTTACCATGCATGTATTTATGTTCTTTGGATGAATAAATAAATTTAAAAAAAATAATTTAAAAAAATGGATATATTTGACAATAATCTAAACTTGGCAAATTTCAAAAAAAGTGTGAACGAATTATTTCTACCTAGTTTATAAATTATTGTCAACTACAACTTTTTACATTATTTGCCATCCTCGCCACTATTAAATTAATTGTACCGACGAGAAACACAAGACAAACTGTAACATTTTTCTGCAACACTTACACAACCAACTATCAGTCTCATTCATTAACCCATAGGATGTATGATCTGGGCATTAGGTTTCGAGGTGTTGTTGATGTATTTTCTGACTGAATGATTTGTGTTATAATATTGTTTTGGTTTTCTATTTTATGTCACTGTTAAAGGTTTGAAAAAGATTATTCATTACTTTATGGTTTAGAATCTCTATGTACTTGTAATTTTCGATATCTCCTTAAATTATGTTCTAAAATCCATGTAAAGGCCCAAATGGGCGTATAATCAAATCAAATAAACATACTACAATACTTGTGCATTCATTTATGATCGTACATATTACTTTATATAGATATTTCTGAAGATTATTGTTAAGGATGTTGATATTACTAAATTGCTTGTTATGTTGTGCACATGTAAGTTTTGTTTATTTAGTTTTGACAAGTGTATTTATTGGAGGTAAAACAGAATTTTAGGCTGTAAATTTATTCGGGAATAATTGAAGTTAACATAACCTAAATGAAATATGAAACCGAAAAAAACAACAGAAAATAAAAAGATATCAGTCGCATCTGGGACCTCTGTCTTTCCGGTACAACCGCTTTACCAACTTAGCTAATGAGACAAGTTCAATTTATGTCATCTTCATCGATATCAAATCTAAAATTCAAGACTTTGTCAATATCATCATCTATTTTTTAATCCCATATTATTGGCAGCTATCTTTATGACGGTTACAACGGTTTCATTTAGGTTACATTAATATTATCTTCTTCAATGATTAAATATTACAATGAGGTTTTTAAACTTCAATAAAATAATTAAAAAATTGAATTGATGTTATATTTGTACTTTGTTTGAGATCGATATTATGTTCATTTTTAATCCGAATGAATTTCATTCCAGGTTAAAAAAGTAGACTTTGCATCTCTAAAATCTGTCCGAGAGTTTGCCAAAGACATGCTGGCCACGGAGAACAAGATCAATATCCTGATTAACAACGCAGGAGCTGGTGGTCTTGGAGACAAGAAATCCGAGGATGGACTGCATCTCGGGATGCAGGTCAATCACTTTGGGCCTTTTCTTCTAACTAATTTATTACTTGGTAATTATAATTATTTTTTTGTTTTAAAGAATGATAAAAATTGACGGTTTTGCAACCGTTTAAAAGGTTTTAAATCGCAACACCAAGTTGGCTCATAGGAATGTAAAACGAGGTGTGTTCAAAAGAAAAGGTGAATTTTGAATTTTCGCAGGCTGTGGACATTCGATTATCGAATTTTTTTTTGTCATGTTGGTACACATATGTTTATCATAGAAAATTGCATGGTACATTCGATTATCGAATTTTTTTTTGTCATGTTGGTACACATATGTTTATCATAGAAAATTGCATGGTACATTCGATTATCGAATTTCTTTTTTAACATTCACCTTTTTTTTTTAACACACCTCGTATATTTAAAAAAAGCACAATAGTCCAAGTGCATATTTTTTACTTTAACCAAACTGTGCTCATAAATTAGTGGTACTTTATATCATAAATTTAAGACAATTTTATGTTCAAACTTTTTTTATTATTTAATACTTTGCAAGGAAGATAATTACATGTAAAGGCAATTTTTTTGTATTTCTAAAATTTATATATTGAAATAACCATATACCTATTAGATGTTCGATAAATAAATAAAAAATCAATTTCACAGATCAAAATTATAAATTTAAAAAATGATTTATAATGTTTTCACATTACTGTTTCTTTACAAATAAACTGTCTAACTGGAATGTGAAGGATAACCTCAATTCTGATTTAACATGGTTATAATTGTTTCTAAATCATAAATCTACAAAAATATTATTTAAATAGGTACGAAATTATTATATTTGTTAACAGATACGACCAGTTATTCCAGTCATTTCAACAGTTTGCTTGTAAACAAATTCTAAGTTGGACACGAGCTTCCTCGCTCGAAATCATTTTGCTAAACAACGCTGAAATACGCAGTAAATCACTTCCCGCGTTCCACTATCTTACGGTTTATTAATTAAAAAAAAATTGAAACGAATATAAATAAATAAAAAATTTGTGATCGGTAAAACATTTCTAGACGAATTTCTGACAAAAAACAACAAAAATCAAAGGTATTGGTGTTGCCATAGTAATGAACATTTTTAGTTCCAATTGATTAAATGTCTAGAATATTTTGCCAAGCTGTGATTGAGGTGACGACATACAATTGTATCAATGGGAGTACAATTTTTAATTTTGTTTCATGAAGGCACAACTTTCTAATATCAAAATACCTACATCAATTGTGGTATTATTAATTAATAATGTCTTGAAACTTACTATTGAGATTTTTATTACATCGCGAAAAATGCAATTCTTAAAAATATCCACATTGTATTAACAATATTTCTCTCCAAACAGGAAGACTGAAGGAGTCCAGCCCCGCCAGAATTGTGGTGGTGTCAGCCATGGGTCACAAGTTTGCAGAAATCGACCCCGAAGACATGAACATGGAAAAGAAGAAGGTGAAAGACACCATGGTCTACTGCAATAGCAAGCTGGCCAACATACTCATGGCCAATGAGATTGCTCGTAGGCTGAAAGGGCAAGGTTTGTAATCGTTACAATTATTAATCTATTTTCAATTGCCGAGCACTTAATTGAGACCGGCCATTACTTCAGATTTGTTCCCGGTGGATTGGGAAGATGTAAGTCATATCGAGCTCGTCTAATTACGGAAACAATTGAAATTCACAAAAACCCCATTAATATTAACAGAGACGACTGAGCTAGACTCATTGCTTCTAGGTATCGAGCTCGTCTAATTACAGAAACAATTGAAATTCACAAAAACCCCATTAATATTAACAGAGACGACTGAGCTAGACTCATTGCTTCTAGGTATCGGGCTCGTCTAATTATAGAAAAAATTGAAATTCACAAAAACCCCATTAATATTAACAGAGACAACTGAGCTAGACTCATTGCCTCTAGGTATCGAGCTCTGTAGTAAAAGGTTTGAGGTTAGATTATTAAGTAGACAAATTCGTTAAAATTGTTATGAATTTTCAAGCAAAACCCCTCAAGTAGTCGCAATAAACAAACATAATTATTTTACGAGCAAAATGAACACTGCAAACAGCGAAATTATAAGCCATAGATTATAAAAAGCGGAAAAAAACCTTATCTATTTATAAGTTGGGCTCGAAAACTGCATGTGTGACGTCAGGAGCAGTGGTACCAACAGAACATGGTGTTTTGATGGTACGGTTTTTAATTCACTTTTATATAACGATTTATAAAATCTACGTATAATTATATACAATGAAAGTTATATTTTCAGAATCGGCATTTGCTGATCTATAAGAATATATATTTTTAAACCCATTATATTTTTTCACTGGAGTTCCTTATTGAAATCCACAAAAACCCCGTTAATATTAACAGGGATGACGGAGCTAGACTTAACAGTTCTAGGTATCCGGTACTTGATGGCTACATAAAAACTCAACGCCGAAAACTGCATTGTATGCTTACAATAATTATTATTATATTGAAACACTGGCCCTAAGAGGGTTAACGCGTGTAACGCGGTATCACTTCTACATAGATAAATACACACTACACCACAATCTACACATCTGCCTTGATGACAGACACTGTAACGCTGTCTGAAACATTGACTAAAGGAGGAGAAGGCGCAACACGGCATAATATCCCAAAAACTATTCTAGTAAATATTTTCAAATGCATTATTAATCTGTATCAGTGGCGGTTTTCTCTAAAGTGCGCTCGTACAGTGAACTCCTATAAAAAAGGTAGTTATAATTTTACCACACAACAGCGCGCTATTCAAATTCCGTGCTAAAAATTCCACCCAACCATATTAATACTGCCCCAGAGCGAGTCCAAAATGAATCTCATTAGTGTGTTTTGAATTCAGCACCTATGAAACTTTTTGTTCTACGAAATAGTTCATATAAAAACTCGTGCCGCTTCAGTGGCAAACCGTGGAAGCACGCAAACCTTAGGAATTTGATTTGTTAATACCAAATTTGTACGGAATAGTATTTTGCAAAAATCAAGAAAAAAATTCTCTAGTTATCGTGTTTTAAGTTGTTATTACGAGAAGTTAATTACTTAAACTGTTACTTTTTTATATTAAAACTGCCTACCCTGATCGCAAACTATGTGCACTCCACTGCCTCCAGGTGCCCCTATCTCATGCTACTCATGGTCCATTGCAAGCTCTGTATCTCCTTGCATAATCTAATGCATAATGTGTTTAATTTCACAAAAAATTAAATATGATCATCAACAACTTGATTGTGTATTAGCGATGACACATTTCGACCCCTTGGAATAACAAGGTTCCATCTATCACGGCAATATTATGCGATGATGAACCTTAAAGATCCCATCCTTAGAGCGCATTATCGCATGACATTGCTGTGTCAGATCTAATCTTGTTATTCCACGGGATCGATTTATTGACCTTTCCGTCATATTTGCTGACCTTGGTAAAGGATGTAAACAACAGTAATTGCGGTCAGTTTTTTTTTTTTTAGTAAACCAATCGATTTAATCCAAAAAAATTATGACATATACTTACAGCTAATCAAAATCTTACTATTTATGATATACTTTGGCACTTACAGCAATTTATGCAGCTGATAAAAAAGGCTATTTTTAGTGCTCGTACATTTAGCCGTGGTGTTTACAATATTTTTGGTGTACAAAAAAAATCCACAGCTGTAAGTGCCAAAATAATTGTACTTCATCACTATTATAAGATTTAATTATTACCAATCGACAGAGATATTTTTTTTAGCCGAGCATTTCAAAAATAGCATTTCTATAACAACTGGTTTAAAAGTTATGATTTTTTTTTTAATTCAGTAAAGTTTTTTGACTCTGGTGTAAAATTTTGTTTTTGGGTGTTACAGCAGTATTGCTCTCCTGCAACGATATGTAGATCAGCAGTCAAAAGTGCAGAAAAAGTGTAATGATAGGTTGTATTATGACTCGATATGTATATATGTATTACATATTGGTATAATGTCTAGGCTAGGGCACCTAGCGAAATAATTGTAAGAATGACTACATATAAATGATTGAAGATTTTGTCTGTATGTAGGTGTAACAGCAAACTCCAATCACCCCGGAGTGGTGATGACAGAAATCTTCCGGAATCTTCCTGGCTGGTTCCGTGTTCCTCTTCACGGAGTCATCAAAGTATTCTATAAGGTAAAGTTAATAATTAAATGGTAAACTTTTCTACAGCTCCGTTTAGTGATTAAAATCACCTCAAGGGCGCTTTAATCTTGTTAAAGTTTGTAGTCCCTTTTACATAGATATGTTTTTAGACTTTTTTTTACAGGTTTCGAAATTGCTTTCTGAGCTCAAACCAAATGGAAGGTCATTCCAAGAAAGTGGACCCAGTACATACAGAAGCTCTGTCCCCAAATTTAGTAGCATCTTTCCAGAGGAGTCAACCAGTCTGTTCGACGCATCAGACTTGGCCGACCTGAGCGTGAGTTGCCTCCTTGGAAGATTGTCCCTGACGCAGAGATCAGTTAAGTATGACGGTGCCAGCCCGTTCAGTGCCTTATATGCCATAAGACAAATTTTAACTCTGAACTCTTTCTGTGACTCTTAGCCAGGATACGTAGAAAAGTTAAGGTAAGGTGTAAGGTTAGTAGCTGGGTGGACACATAAGGATGCTTTAAACAATTTGAGACGAGGATAGAAAATGAAAAAGGCCGAAGTTTATTTTTTAAATATCGGTTGAGCAAAAAAAAATTTATCTTTTCTATTCCAGAGTGCGGAGGAGGGCGCCCAGACCACCGTGTACCTCGCCGTATCCCCGGAGGTGGCGAACGTCACCGGCAAATACTTTGTGGACTCCGAGGAGGCAAACATGTCCCAGACGGCTCAGGACCAGGAGTTCGCTAGCACCGTCTGGGACGCCTGCGAAGAGTGTGTCAAACTGCAGCCGGATGAGAAACATTATTGATTTAAAATATAAAAGATTTATTCAATAATATCAATGTCATCATCAGGGTGTTATATTCTAGGATGGGATTCGATTTCCTCCACTGACTGGTCCTTCATCATTTGCCTCCAGTCATCAGTCCTCCCCGTTCTGCTCCAATTTTCCTCTGTAAAAGATTTAACCAAATGATTTATAGTATAAGTATTGAAAAAAATCATACATAAGATTTATGAAATATGCCTAAATAAACAATGTCTGAATTTCATAATTTGTTGAGGGGTGTGCTATAGAAAACATAAATAGACAGTTATTTTTTTGACATTAACTATTTTGTTCTCAGCCATTTTTCAGCTTAACCGCTGTAGTGCTGTGCTTGTTTTGCAATTAGGTACAATACATAAATTTGCTACGGATATTTTGTGTTTTTAGAAAAAAAAACATGGTATCAAATTAAAAATACAATAACAATTGTGTTTTCCTGCGTAAAGCCCATATTGTCCCTTCTTACAGCGGGCGCATATGAGGAAAATTCGCTTTCTATTGCGATGGCCAATAATGGCACTTCCATCATCACTGTCTCCATTTATCAGATCACAGATCTCGTCATCCGTAATGTCGCTGTTATTTGATACATCGTCCGCAATAGATCTAAGATCTGACATAGTGAAATATATCCATTCAATTTATTATACATAAACAATAATATGTAGTTATCAAGGCACACGCCAATCGCAATACACCGCTTTCAAATGGAACACGTGCTCTTTTGAGAACTGACAAACGCACTCTGAAGAACGCAATTTAAGTGATTGACGCTTGCGCGCTGCACCGCACTATAACGGTTAAATAACCTAAATGTTTAAGAATAGTATATAATAATATACACAAATTTGAACGACAAAAGGTTCCTCTAATGCTTTCCCCTTGTTTCACATTTTTTTCCTTTTCTCGTTGTCTTCTATATGATACTTCAAATTTTGTATGACGGATCGGCGCTGTGAGGCGTTTAGCGCAGCCTAAGTTCTGTAAATAATTTTAAAGTAAATTTGAAGACAGACTTGGCTAAAAATCGAATGCATTGTAATTTTTTGGTTTACCAACTTTTTGCACCCACCCTTCAATTGTTCTTTTGTAATTTATCGACTAAATTTACTTCTGTGAAGAAAGTTTGTTGATATGACTTGATTTCCTCATGTTTTAAAAGTTATTAAATGTTTGAGAAGATTATCTTGAATGTAAAATATACTTTATACATTCTAACGGCAGCATTTTCAAGTTTGGTAGAAGTTTTCTTTTTGAAGTAATTTAAAATACAATGTATATTTTTGTGTACATGTTCTCACTGTATTTGTGTTGTAAGAAATATATTTACTGAACTGACTTAAGGATAACTTTGTGATAAGTTTTCATATTATATTACTGTTAATATTAAAATTAAATTAAAAACTATTTTAATAAAATGTTACGAAATAATAACCTATTTTTTATTTAAATAAATGTACCGCCAGGATATCATGGGTGAAATTATTTTCTTTGCAGTTAATTGATATCACAAGGGAGAACAGAAAGCAAAATGTATAAATCTCTGCAGTTTGGGAACAGTATCATAAGGTGAGATACCAAGAGAGCATAAAGCCAAATGGGTGAATCTGTGCAGTTTCGAATCAATACCACAAGTTGAGAAAGCAAAATTTTCCTGTACAATTTTGGAACCATTATCACTACCAGTAGAACATAAAGCAAAATGAGTAAATATCTCCAGTTTCGAATTAATATCAAGAGGTGAATGATCAGTCATAAAGTAAATTGGATAAAAATCTGTGCAGTTTAGGAATTATTTTCGTGAAGTGCGTTTTACCAGGAGAACATAAAGCAGAATGGGTTAGGAGGAACGGCTGCGTGGCCTGTATCATACACAACTTAATTTTGGATTTGATTAACTGGTCCAAAGGTAGGCTTCCCACCCAAGCGTTGTGGGTTCAATCCTCTGCCTATCAATGTAAGTCCTCAATCTTTCTGTGCCTCTAAACTGAGCGCACTAATCAGATGAGGTAACTCAGCCTCATTATTGAGCCATACCTCAAATGGAGTCTTCACATTCAAATCATTGCCAACAAAATCTGTGAAAATACTAAAACAATGAAAACATATTTACCAACACCTCTCACCCACCTTGTTAATCTCAGTCTAACTAATGGGCATATTCCCAAAAAAATTATGAAAAATCCATAATACCTTAAAGCCGCAATATGTTTCTGACTATCGACCGATATCTCTAATTTCGAAAACAGCAAAAAAATTTGAAATGATTGACAAAAAACGGATTGCAGATTTTCTGGAGAGTAATAAAAATAAAAAAAACAGCAATCATTTCGGTTTCATAAAAAGAAAAAAACACACAAGACGCAATAGCTAATGTTACCTCACTATATATTCGCCACTTGATGAAGGCAATAAATGCGGAGGGATATTAATAGACCTTAGAGAGCCATTTGATAGTATTTCACACGAAAAGCTTGTTAAAAAAACTCAAAACTATTAATACCAACGAAAAAGCCGTCCAATGGATCGAAAGCTATTTAAACAAATTGCCCACAATTTGTCAAAATCAATGACAGAATTAGCGAAGAAGAAACAACAAATTTTGTTATTCTGCAAGGCACTGTTCTAGGACCAATATTATTCTTTTTTTTATGTAAATGACATATTTGTACAACCACTACATGGTCAAATTATGTCTTATGCCGATGATACAGTTCTTATTGTAAAAGTAAAAACTTGGTCACAGAAGTGGTCTATACTCACCAAGGAAAGTGTTTTTAAAAAATAATTTGCCAGAGAAATCGGAAGCATTACTGATAAAGTACAAATGTTGAACTCTGTCAAGAAATATTTAAATTAGTCATATAAAATACCCCTTTTCCCCACAACAATAATAAAATCTAAATATACTAATATTGTGTATTTCTTTTTAATTACATTATCTTACATTAATTACATTATGTTACAATATAATATGCTTACACTAAATATAAATGTCTCCAGACACCACATTTACTGATACCTATGTTTTTTCCTTAATCATGTACTTACGATTACACATAATATTATATTAATAATTAATGTTTATACAAATTCCGTATATATTATTTAACTCAGAAAATTACTGCATTAATGTACACTCCTCTTCCATCCACAAGCAAATGCTTTTAATGGAAAAGTAGTATTAAAATATGATATACGAGTATAAAATTTAAACTAAACAGTTACGTTACACTTATATTTAATTAATAAAATAAAAATAATAAGAAAAACCATACACTTTTTCAGAACTATACGAAACTTTCTCGACTTACAAAATTTGAAAATGGTTTATTTTGCGGTCGGTCAATCTATTATTGAGTATGGTATCATAGCATGGGGAGGTGGTACTTCATCTGCACTAGACCCAATCATCAAGGCACAAAAAACGATTATAAAAGTAATTCTTAAGCTACCTCTAATTACAGACTAACTCGACCAGTGAGAGTGTTTGACATTCGGCAGATATACGCTAAAACAATCCTCACTTATATTTATACAAACAAACATAAATACTATGAAAAAAGACTAAATACTCGCATTACTAGAAACGTCACAAAAGATTTACTCAAAATCCTGTGACTCATACTACTTTTGGTCAACGGAATTTTATGATTTTTTTTTTTAAATTAATAAACGAATCAATGATCCTAATATAACATTAATTGATAAAGTAAGGAAATTTATTTATCCCCCACTTTTCAGTATGTTCACACTACCATAACAATATAACACATTTAAATAAATCAGTTAAAAAAATATTGTCCTTTAAATACGGAGAAACACACATTACAAATGTAAGCACCTCACGGATTAGAGAATTTTAATTATTTTCTAACTAAATCAATTTTACCGGTAATAAATAAATTTAAACGCCTTCCAAATTAGAATTGGTTGAGAATAAATAAAATCATCTAAGTCGTAGCGATATGGATTAACCATGGTTTAAAAATGGCCTTAAACGCCGAAACAGCTGTCACAATAATACAAACTAAAATTCTTGCAGAACTTAATTATAACATTATTAAAATTGATTTGCATTAATTATGAAAAAAATTAAATGGAGTTGTACGAATTAAACACAAAAACAATTAATAATCAAAAAATCTGACGGACAAAAAAATTCAAAAAGTAATGATTGAGTCTTTACCGATGCCCAAATTCGAAGTGATTGATTTAACCATTTACTGAACATATTTTATCAAGTGTTTATTCATAGGTATTATAAAATTATAAAATAAAATGCAAAATCACTGCCTCAACACAGGTTAGCCTAGTGAGACGGGTTATGGGAAACCTCAACTTATAACTATGCAATTCTATTCTTCACATAGTACCTACATACTGTTATTTCCTATTTTATTTTTTATATATCTAATTTATAAACCACTGTACACTTTATTACACGTGTCTTTTACTTAAAGTTGCGAACTTAATTACAATAAAGATATATTAATATCATTATTACCCTTGTTGCTTGCAACATCTTTCACTTTTAATGATGATAGTAGAACGAATTTTTTAAAATTACAATTTTTTCGCAACCCAAAAATGTTTGCATTTCATAAATAAAAAAAGTTAACTAAATTTACGAATAAAAATGTACCTAATACTGATCCTTGAGGAACGCCCATTTTTTTTCCATTTGTTCCCATGTCTACTTGAAATTGTTCCACTATCATTCAGGGTAATCCATGCATAATTTGATAGCGATGTTTCGAAAGCCAATTTGTTTTCTCTCTATTGTTTGAAATGTTATTTTAAGGAAAAAAATACCGGTATAGAAAGTTTGTTTTTATTCAGTACCCACGACTATATTTATCGACGCTTCGAATGAGTTATATACCTAAATACTGATTATTCCTCCCATATTATGATTTTTTTTTCTAAATGTTCAACAACTAATGAAAAAATATATCGTTTCTCCAAGAAAATTTCTAATACGTCTTCAGTCATGGTTTTCATAGCATAGTGGCCTTGCATTTACTTTATGTCGGTAAATTGCGAGTTCGATTCCCGCACCAATATCTACATTGTTATTGTTTTTTTTAACAGCAACGAACCATTGTCCGATTACTCAAAATACACAACACTAAATGATAAAAACAAAAGCTACATAAATATAACAGCACATACATAATACATTAATGAAGTAATGAAAAAAATAGGACAAAACATACATTAGTGAGAATATTCAACTCAAAGCCTGAACAAAGTTTTGGCAGAGTCCGTGATATTAGACATATTATTAAATGATAATCTTCAAAGTTTATTTTCGTAAAGAATGACAAAAATCATTAGTAACAAAAATGCTAAGGCGCTGTCTTGAGTTAACAAGTAGCGACCTTTTGGACAGTGGAGAATGGTATCCTTAATTAGAAGAGTGTTGATTGAGGAAAAGCAATTAATTGTTTCTGAGTCTACAACAAGGAAGATGAGCCAAAAATACAATTAATAATTTTTAAAATGCAAATGCAAATGACATCAAAGTCTTTCTTACTTAAAATTATGAATATCGTGCAAAATGTTTCCATCTTTAATCTCGCTGATTTTCATTTTCATTTTTTTTATGTTACTAATGAAAAAGAATCCGGAGCCAGTGGGACTATGTCATCTTCATTTGTGGTATGTTGCGAGGCTATAGGTAATGAAAAGGGGAAGAAGATGGGGAAGAGAATGATTGGTAAGTAGGTACTTGGCTATACAGATCTGGTCACTAATTCGAATCTGAATGGTGATCCTTCACCAAGGCGATACTGACAGTATTTTTTATTTTATTTATTTATTACAAAAAAATTATAACATAATACATGATATACATAATTTTTTTTTACTTCTTATTATTCTACTCTCCTTAAGTTGAGCTCCAGTAGCTCGTGGTTATGGGAGGAGTATTTACAAACATAAGATAAAATGAATACATAGTTAGAGTAGGTGATATGAAATTAAAATTAAAAACTTATTAAATAAATACAAACGTAAATCAACCTACCCACTACGCGCGTTTAACCACGACGGCGCATCGTGCCTTTATCAATAATTGGTATTTAATGCGTACGGTAATACAATTACGGTGCCTACTTGAAGGCGAAAATAATTAGACAAAATTAAACAATAAAAAAAATTATCTACTCGATTTTAACCGTGCTTTGTGGCGCTCGTCGTAGCGGAAAAAATATGTGCATTCATTCCCAGTCAAGATCAACGGCCCGGGGTTCTTTCACCAACATACACATCGTGGGATGAGAGAACTGAAGAGAACCTGTTGCTGATAGAAAAATGCAGACACAATGGAGCGGGCTGCTCCGTGCAAAGAGTTGCTGAGATGCCATATTCCGTATCGGTCAAGCCATCTAGCAATAAAATGTAGATATAATAAAGTGTAACTACATTTTTTTCATTACTGAACTAAACTAAATTTTTTCGCATTCTAATTTTAGACAGTTGTTCATTTTAAAAGGAACGGCTGCGCGGCCTGTTTCATACAAAACTTAATTTTGGATTTACTCACCTTAACCTAATGCTCTTTTTTCATCAAAAAGTATAGTAAATATCTAGTACATATTAGAAGTAATTTATTTATTTTTATTTTACATTATGAAATATAGCCCATAAATGAATTGACTTTTCGCGATTTTATAGGCACCTTTAACATTATTTGGTGGTTTAAAAAATGTTTTACCCCGCCTGCTTTGAAAATATAATAAAATATAAAATAAAACATTTAAAAAATATATTAAAATTAGCATTATAGTGAACTTTAAATTAAATTAAAATCTACCAAGACATTTTTTATATATAAACTTTTTTTTATTATTTAACGCTTTTCAAGGTAAATTATTACATGGATATGCGATTTTTTTTCATATTTTTCAAATGTATGTATCAAAAAACTAATTTATTAGATGATAAATCAAAATAAAAACAAAATCTAATTCACTGATCAAAATTGTAAAATTAAAAAATATATTAATAAAAATCTAGTTATTTTGGATTGTTTCCTTAAAACGAAGTGTGAAATTCGATTGTTAAAAATTCTGAATGCGTAGAACAAATTTCAAAGACAAACTGGGTAGCTTGGTGGTGCCATTGAAATTAAAAAAAAAAATGTTCCACTTTATTAAATGTCTACATTACATCTTACTAAAATTTGTAGTTTCTACAGCATTCTCCTTCATTCTGTATTCTGAAGAACAATTTTATGATCAGAACGTCAGCAGATCCCAGACGAAAATGTTCTAGAAATGAGAAAAGTTCAATAACCTCATTCGGCCGTGACTTTATTCTCGATTACGAATTAATATCTTTTTTGTTTATAGCACAAACGTTTTAATATTAATTTTAAAGACGATTTACGAGGCCTCTAAAACTACTTTCAATAAGACAACTTCATGAGCTACAGAGCTTTGAAATATCCATTTAACTGACAATATGTTATGTAAGTATTACAATAATAAAGTGTTCGATTAGAAAAAAATATTTAAAAATAGTGGTTCTCTTTTTGATGCTGACAATTCGTAGTGGAATTCCGTTATAAAGATTTTTTTACAACTTTTTAACTTTTTCCGCTTTTAATTTTCTGGCCTGACCGGTTTCAGCCTTTCACGGCCATCTCCGAAGATCAAAAGATTAGGTCAATAAATAAATAGGTATAAACAGGGTCATTCATGATAGGCTCAATTTCGCACGTTCTCCTCTGATACACGCGATAGGCCCGGGTATCTTCCTTTGCAGAGACGTCCAGTTTGCTGAAATTGATGATACCAAAGACAAATGATCTTACTAGTTGGAGGTTCAATGTTAAAATGGAGACGAAAGGTACGCTGTACTACGGTTGCCGACTCAGTTTTACAGAACTCACGAACACAGAAAACCTTGTACTGCATAGTAGCCATTTTCCTCACAAGTGAAGTGAAATGGCTGCTTGGCGGCGCGAGCACGGTGGCGGTCGTTTACACAACGAGCGATCTGGCGAAGATCAGGTCAAAAAATAATAAGTGAAAAAAGTTGAAAAATTGTTTTAAAAAAGGTCGCGGGTTCAAATCTCGCCGTGCGCAAGTACATTTTATTTAATTAGTTTGTGCTGTTTCACAATTAATTCATTTAAAAATAATATATGGTATATTTGCGCACGTTCCAGAGTGGAAGATACTCTCAGTATCGTCCTGGTGAAAGACCACAATTCAGAATTGAAACGTTGCTTGAAATGGCTTTTAGCCGTGTTTGGTGACCAGATCTGAATAGCCAGGAATTTTACCACCTTCCTCTACCACTTCTCCTTCCCCTCCCCAATACCCAGCCTCACAACATTCTCCAATTGGAGATGCCATAGTCTAACTGGCTCCAGACGGTTGGGAACAGTATGGACTCTTGTGCGGTATTCATATAAAAAGTAACATTCTAAATTTGACAACAGGTGGGTTCATGCAGCTCTTGAATACATGATGTCATCATTAATGTATTGACCGGTAGCGAGGGACATTCGAAGATTTTAACAAATAAATCAATGACTGGTTTCCTGTGCAATCAAACGTTGTAAAAATTGGTAAAGAGAATAATCAAAACTATCGCATTGCATTCCACAGATAAGATTTTTTTGAACTATATTTCAAACTTACTCAATTGTATAATAGGTACGTGAACAGTTTTATTGACACGAAATTATTGCTTTCCACGTTTCTTTGGCGTGATTTTGACTGGATTTAGCAATTTTAAAACATTTGTAAAAAGGTTCAAACTAAATACTCGGTTTTCGTAAACAAGAACCAACGAACCTTTTTTAATTGTTTTACTTATTGGCGATTTTTTTTTAGTTTGGAATCTTTTACCAGAGCTTCAGGAAAGGGGAGATTTGCCATAAATTTCCAATAATTGTAAAAAGGACGAGTTAGTAACTACTAATATTTTTCAGTGCAATGCGAGTTGCCTGTAGACTGTTGGGGTGCATTTACTCGCAAATCAAAAGATAGTGACACGCTAAGCTCGCTCCTCTCCCCCACAAATTTAGGTTCTTCTCCTTGCATGTAAGGACATCTCTATTGTATTCTTTACTCTCTGCTTTAACCCCGAGGATAAGGACAAGTGGAAATGACGCTGGGTGTGCCTAGAATTACCAGACAGTGAAAGCTGTGAGAAGTTTGACAAGGAAGCGGAGATTCTGATTTATATGATTTTAGCGGAATAATTTCACCTGTTAGAAAAGCTTTTAGAAAGGAGAACTTATACACAACAACTTAAGAAACGAGTAAAATTTCTCTGCCTGAAAAATAATAATGATCACAGATTTCGTAAACCTAACACGATGTTCGCTATAATCAATAAAGGAAAAGTATTTTACCAATATTGTATTTCTTTTTTTTAAGTAAATATTGTTAGCTCATTCCCAAGTTACGAATAAGCTAACAATATTTTTGTTGCTCCTACTACCATCATTTTAAGCGCAAGATATTGCTTGTGTAATGATGGAGGACCTAGCTATAAAAATAATTGATCCCACGATCATTGGGTGTGAACCAAATGCATTTGTCATCTCTGTCACTAACCGGTCAATCAAGGTTTGTTTTGAGTGGGTATCTATAGCTTGACAATAAAATATAGACATTTAATGCAATGAAAGTAGAATTTTTAATTACTATGGCTACACCAAGCTACTCACATTGTCTTTGAAATTTGTTCCTAGGATTTTTTTTTTTTCATATTCGGTTTGACAGTTATTTTCAAAGAAACAAGGCGAAACAACGTAACTTTTTTTAAAATTTTATAACTAGCGGAAGTACCCAGCGTTGCCCGGGGCTATGAATGATTTGGAGTAAAGTTTTGAGGTTGTGATATGTTACCCCAACCCCTACCCAGAGATATAATGGAAGATATATTTTTTTTGTGTTTAATTCGTAGAATTCAATAATTTTTTTTTTTTTAAATTTAATGTAAATCAAATAGAATAATGTTATTATTAAGTTCTGCAAGCATTTTTAGTTTTTAATATTGTGACAGCTGTTTCGGCGTTCAAGGCCATTTCAAGACCGTTCAAAGCAGTTTAAAATTAAAATTTTAAAAAATAATAAAAGATAGATAGAAGAAGAAGATTTAGCCATGTGAAATTTGGTTTTTTTTTTTTTTTTAATTTTACCTAACATTCTTTTTTTAAAATGAAATTGTCAAAATTTTTATTTGACATTCGAAACAAGGGGAAGGTCACTGTCCACATGAGATTTCAAAAAACCACCCCTCATCTCCTTTACCTCCGCTTGCAGAATATTGGTCCTTTTTTTAAGAATTTTCGCACACTCGACGTTCAAAATAATAGGAACAACCTCAAAACATTCTTTCAAATTATTCTTAACCCCAGGTAACACCGGGTACTTCAGCTAGTACTATATAATACAGTAATTAATAAAAATAATCATACAAGCAGTAGCGCAATAATAGAACAATATTAGTACACGTATATTATGATCAATTTACACAATTGAAAAAATTATTATTTTTTTAATTTAAAAAAACAGTAGAACGGTTTTGTTATTATAGTGTTAACATACTACAAAATGAAATAATTCTATAAAATTGTCAAGATAGCAGCAAGTACCGCACAAGTTGAGAGATACAAAAAAGTATAGTTTTTTAACAGTGAGAATAGACTCTTAAGAGGAACGCCTGCGAGGCCTGTTTCATACAAAACTTGATTTTGGATTTGAGGCCAACAAATGATCTTTTTTCATCAAAAATTGTAGTAAATATCTAGTACGGATTAGAAGTAATTTATATATTTTTGTTTTACATTATGAATATAATTTTTTGCGATTTTAGAGGCACCTTCAACAATGATTTGGGGGCTAACGGTTATTTAAATAAAGGTTTTACCCCATCTGCTTTGAAGATATAATGAAATATATTTTTTTTTAAATATTGCACACAGCATCCCCAAAGATGATATAGGCCTTGAGGGAAATTATTTCCTCCTTGGTCTCCTGTGTGGAGTTACTGTAAAAAAAAAAAAAAATTAAAATAAGCAATACGGTTGACTTTAAATTTAATTAAAAACGACCAATTTACGGTGGAACACAAATTTCCCGTATATAATTTAAAATGCCGATCGAATAAACGTTATTTTTTAATGTTTTGTTTTCATATTTTTTATTTACGTAACCATATTTACATAGTAAATATGATTTTTTTTTAAAAACGTTAAACCCGCAAATTTAATAATTATAAGTTGTATCTAAAATTATGAAATATACTCGTATATATATTTTTTTCATATAATTTTAAACAAAAATGTATAAAATACTTCTCATCCATGCTAGATATTTACTAAACCTTTAATTAAAAAATATGTATAATTCAGTTTGGATTGGTATTTTGGCTTCAAATCCAAAATTAAGTTGTTTATGAAACAGGCAGCGCAGCCGTTCCTCTTAATATAATAGTAGATCGTAAATAATTCATATAATTAATTAAATCACTTTAAAGATATCATTAAAACCATTTTAGATTTCCAATTCATCTGGTAATATTTCCCACCAGTCCCCGGGACCGGTATGAATTTAAATATCAAAATATCAAACAGCATGTCCAATATTCCACATTCTATAAATAGTACATCCCGTCACGACTCCATATTTCATACACAAGTATGAAACTACATAGATATCATTTTTGATTTGTTGAAACTAGTTATAGGAATGTTGGAGATAGGTATCCATTTGTTTTCGAAATAATAAAATTGCTTCGAACTTAGCCAATGCGAAGCAATGCAAAATCATGTGTTTAGGTTTTAAAAATTAGATGGCCTAGAAATATCATAGATGATTTAATTAAATACTGCAAGTAGAACACACCTTGGCCTTTCCTCAACCGGGAATTTTTATATTTGGACCCGAAGGGCTTTTACATATTTTAATATTTTACATGATTTTGTGAACAATACAGAAAGGAAAAAAGGTTATAACTTAACAAAAATTAAAAACGTGATACATAGTAGGTATATAAGGGTAACATATTTATGATATTTAAATATGAATAATAATGTATACGTGCATGCATGACACAGAGAAGTTAAAAAGGGAAAGTTTTTAAGTTGCAGATAATAGTTTTTTTTTATAAGTAGTTATGCCATGAATACACGATCGCCCAACCTCCCAACTCGAACGTTTGGGCGATTGTGTGGAGGGGTAGTTCGCCCGAGATCGCTCCGGTGGCGAACTAGTTGGCCCGACCTTCAAACTAGTTGGCCGAACTCGTACAAACCGGCCTCCGCACATTGGCAGTTAGTGTATGAATTCGGCAGGCGATCCCGATGGACGTGTTGCGCAAATAATAAGACATGACTTAACTACGAGTATGTTTATATTGACGAAAAAAGACTCAAATATGCAACTAACCAACAAATAAATGTCCAAATATGCATTATACATATTATGCAAATAATAACCATAATATGATAATTTTTATAGCACCGTTAACTGTGCGAAAAAATAAAATACAGAGCTAAAACAGGTCGACAAACGGTGGGAACTATCAAATTGAAATTCGTCATATTTTTCCAACGTTTTCAAAAGCAAAAACATGTGACAAGATATTTTTGCTATTGCGATGTTCTATTATTATTTAGATCTATTATTTATTATCGGTATTATGAGTACCTAATGAGAAACGAATTGTGTCAATAATATTATAAATTTCGGTAGACTTTCTATGAATATCGGTAGATCGATAGATTTTATCTAGATCTAGCTAACTAGATCACTAGTTTGGAGTTCGTAGTTGGAACGTTGGCCAATCGTGTAGTTGCTCGATTTATAGTCAATAGACGATCGCCCAACATCCAACTCCGAACCGAGTTTGGGTTGGGAGGTTGGGTGATTGTGTAGTCGTAGCATAATAGTCTGATGTACATGATACATAATATAATATCACATGAGTGTATGAAATAGTGAAAAATTAACTTTTTTTATTCCCAACAATACGTTTTCCCTTATGTTCTTATAATAAAATGAATATGTAACCTAAAATTTTATAGATTACTAACTTATGTGTACCCGGCCTTGCTCGGGATTTTTCACTTGTCATTAGGGTGCTATAATTGATTTGACAGCTAAAGTAACTATCTCCAAATAAAGAAACATTCTCTTGTATTTTTTCGGCAATCATTTGAATATTTTATTTCATTCCAAACGTTTATTTTTCCAAAATATATCTAAATCATAAAGTTCTTAAGTAGGTACTCGTGTTTTCCGTTTTGAAAATATTCTACCCAAAAAAACCTTCTTCGTTTGAATATGCAATCTGTGGCTAACCAGGGTGTTATATCTATGGGGTAACCTAAATGAAATGTGGCGGGTTCAATGTTTTTCATACTAATTTTAAAACGTTATAGCAACAGTTTTATATATTGTATTTTTATTAAAACTACTTTCTAAACCTTCCCGGCACTAATAAAAATAAACTGTGCTATTTTCAGCGAAACCGGTAGAGTAATTTTCGAGAACATTGTCCTCGATGTTCTCAAAAATTACAAACAAACAAACTTGCATTGATTTTTATATATATATATATATATATATATATATATAGATAATAGCGGGCAGATTTTTTTAAAGTTTCATGATGCCAAAGCCATTCGAGAGACTATCTTCTTTATTATAGTTAAAATCACGTTATTATTATTATTATCATTTTTATTTCTAATTAAATTTAATAATGTTAAATAAAATTAAATGGAGTTCTACGAATTAAACACAAAAACAATTAACGCATTATTTTAGATAATAATCAACAACAATAGCAGATGCTTTCGACACTTTATGGATATTTTCCAAAAACATATATTATTGGAGAATATTTCGAATACTGCTTTTTTTCAATCGATTTTCCCATCACTATTGTGCATCGTGTACTATACACTAAATTCAGTACTACTAAAAACGTGATTTTATCTAGAAACGTGAATTGCTGTACCTACGTCAATTTTCTCCGCGCAACGGAACCTGCCACACGATACATCACTCGAAAACCGGTTGGCCAAATAATGTATAACCTTTTGGCCGTTTTCGGTTGAAAAGTGGTCCTCTCAACTCCGACAATAACAACTTTCTTAACGCCTAAGCTCAGGACAAACCCACGCTTGTAGAATAACTGCGCTAGCAGACAACAGCGGGTTCCCGGTCAGTAATTCCCGGCCGGCGCTGATTTGTTTGACAATGCACGCAGGGTAGCATGCCTGCGGCACCGGACCGGCTCGGTCCTGCGGAAAGCAAAACACTTAAAAAAATTAACTGTTCTACGCTAACAAAATTGTAAATAATTTGATAACAATTGCTTAAAAAAAAACAATTATTCAAAATGAGATGAGATGCAAGAGGAAGAAACCAAAATAAGGGGGCTAGGGGCGAGCTTGGGCACCTCAATGTCATTTTACTTGCGAATAAATGCATCTCGACAGCCTGCAGGCAACCCGCACTGCACTGCAAAGAAGTAGTATTTACTCTTCAAAAAGCAAATCTGCTAATGATCAACTCGTCCTTTTTACAATTGTGCGGAATCTATAGCACGTCTATTCATTCGGACATTTGTTAAAAAATATATAATAATAAATCACAACAATCTTAAAGGTAATAAAACAATTAATATTCCATCATTAAAGATAATATTAACAAATCTCAAATGAAACATGAATAAAATTATTTTTTGATAGAGGTACATTAACTAATCTACTGAGCATGGAATGAAAAGCAGATAATCTTTCAGCAAATGGATGATTAGAAGTATTATGTATAACGATGTATGTACGAGTATAAGTATCTTTACGTTATATGTTAAATTCAAATTTATTATTGACAATAGAAATATTTAAGTCTGAGAAATTAATGCAAAAATTTATATTTATAATTTGTCTATTCTTAAATTATTGTGTTCTAATTTTTATCATTTGTCTATATATTTTTTAGTATTAATATATTCCGGATGAATCGCTTTCGAAACATAGATATTTATGTATATTTATAAAGTGGTATAAACAAGGTTTATTTTAAAAAATATATTAATTAATAATGACGCCGCATAGTGAATACCAATCGTTTGAAGAAATTATATACATATTTATTTTTATTTATTTATTTAGTACAAAATATAGACATGTGACGTTTTAAAGAATGCTTGGACTGTCCAACTAGGACGATTTCCCGTTTCGGGGCCGTCAAACTTGTATGTACAGAATATAATAGATGCCAATATGGGTTGATCTAATAAAACCCATAATATGAATCGGCACATTTTTTAAAAGTGATATAAAGTCATTAAGGGTACGAAAAAAAAACTAGCTCAAAATCCTAATCTAACCTAACCTAATTAATAATTTATTTCATTTTTGTTCCTAAATTTAAAATACGAGATACATACATGATTTATTAGATTAGGTTAGATTAGGTTTCCGGGATTTTATACGCTTTTACTGAAAGTAATATTATACCACTTTTAAAAAAAGGGCCGATCCATACGTGTGATGATTTATTATGAAAATGACTCGTGCAGTAGCCACACTACACCGCGGAAACATATCTATGGTGTAAACCGTCCGGCAGCCGGTGCAGTGTGCTACCTCGAACCGGCCAGTTACCGCTCAACATCCGGCTGGTGTCTGACAGCGCCCTTAGAGATGCAGTTCCGTTGATAAATCGCAGGTCTCGCTAGAAAAAGACTAACAAAAGATGTACGTATATTGGAATGTTCTAAAGATTTTACGTACAGCGCGTGTAACATACATTGTCAAGATTAAACGTCAAACAGCTTTTCATAATTTAAATATCGAACGTAAGATCGTTATTTACCTGTCAATCTGTACTTCCATTTCCTCTTCCCGATCCCTACTTTCAAACAACATTCCCCAAATTGGTAAAACGATGGTCCACTGGTAGTGGGCAGTTGGGACTCCTGTGCAGTATTTTTTTTTCTTTTCCCGGGTTATTACAGTATTTTTTTATTCCCATTACCATCATCATACGACGATGTATGAATGTGAATGACGCAAGAAGTGTTTTTTTACCAGAGTGGTAAATACTTTCAGTATCGCCCTGGTGAAATACCAACATTCAGAATCTAAACATTGCTCGAAATGTCATTCGCCGTGTTTGATGACTAGATCCGAATAGCCAGGTACTTCCCAACCTTCCACTTGTCCATCTTATTTTCCTCTGCACTCCCTTCATCTTCAAAACATACCACGAATGGGAACATCATAGTCCCACTGAGTGCGTTCGTTTTGAAGTTATTTTTTCGTTTGTTTCTTTCTTAAATTAAGGTTAACAAAACGTAATACGCGCTCACAGATGGCGCTCACTAACATATTTTTTTCACGTAATGCTTTTAAATATTGAAATGAATTGCTCGTTGGCGGGTGTTCACACGGAATATGTAATGGAATTAAATTATTACTGGAGGTTTACAGCTCGAGTCCCTCGAGATACTTACAAAAATTCAATATATTATTGTAAAACTAACATATAATAAACAAAATATGAAATAATTTTGCATTTGCAAATAATTCGTAATTTAATTTTGTTTCAGAGAAAGTCACGAATATAATAAACTGAACAAATGCACACTAATTAACATTTTCATTTTCGTGCCAAATTTTACTTCTGCATAATAAAATATTAATTTGGAAAGTACTTGCGTGCCGAAATCTGTACCACTTTACTTAGTTACCCGGCTACTGCAGTAGCGTGCATTGCTCTATCACCAAATTTTATCTTTTTATTTTTTATTAGTTTCTATGTAAAGGTTGTACGTGTATGTGATTTTAATAATAAATTTTAAGTATAATGCATATTATTATAACAATAGTATAAAGCCACAGTATTCACAGTCCTCCTCACTAGGGAGTAGGGAGAACTGTTCTGAGGCGGCCTGTAGGCTGTTTGTAATTTTTAAAGTTCTGGTATGAATTAATTGTGCTTTGAATATTTGAAAATAATCATCTTCTGCTGATTGTTGTGGCCAACTGAATAAATTAACTTACTAGTTCCTTGCTAAATTCATGGAAAAAATAAATTTTCATCAGAACAAATTTCAATTTATTTTCAGGGTTCGTTTTTTCTTATGGTAGGTACAGATTTTCAGACTTTATCGGCTGCACGCCATTACTGGGTAGTTTACATTAACCTGACATAGAAGGTAGGAAAATAATTACACGCAGGGCCTACGTCATCTTTGAGTGTACTGTGTGGAGTGTCTTTTTTAGGTGAGAAAGGAGTGAACATGGGTCTTGAAGAGATACATGTTGTAAAAGGGAAGAAACGCAGGGGCTGGTAAATCGTTCCACAGCCGGAATGGCCCGTTCTCATGTGACAAATGTTAACCGTGTAAAAATGCTAGGGGCGCGTTTGACGCATTTCCCGACTATGCACCGGTACTGAGGGAATCAATGACGCTAGTTCCTCAGATCATCTTCCATTGAAACACCGGTAGAATATGGACAGCATTCCCATCTGACGCCTTTTCTCCAAAGATTGCAATATATTTGTTAAGATAGGAGGATCTATAAAATGGACAAACGGACCGCCTGTTTTTGAACAGAATCAAGGGTTTTTTCAGGTATTTTGGGGCTCCAAACCAAAAGTAGCTGCCAAATTCTACACTTGTAATTTGTACAGGGTCGTCAGTTGTGCATTATTAAATTATCTGTGGGCCCTGTACAGTACGCACAGCTTCTGAGAGGCTAACTTGACTCAGGCTTCGATGGAGCCCCCATACCTGAGCTGGTCACTTAAAGTTACACCAAGCATATCAATGCAAGGCATGTTGAAGGAGACTAGATTGGTATGGTTCCCGACCTTCCTCTTTTCCATCACCTCCTTATTTCCACTTCCCCAATCTAACAACCTTACCTCAATTGCAGGTCCGGGCAGCTGTGACTAATGTTGAATAGATTGACTATAGCAGTGATTTATACCCAGATCTCAATAGTCAGTCTCTTCCTAACCTCCCTCTTACCATCTCCTTCCTATCCCTACGTTCATCATTCTCAAAACTTTATCCTCAAATAGGCACGACATGTCCGATTGGCCCCGATTTGTAATCAAAGCTGGCTTACTTCCCATAGAAGTAAACATGAAGGAAAAACAGTAAAACATCATACTTGTATAGTTATTTCACAAAAACGGCGCTATATAAATCGTCCAAGTATTATTATTATTATTACATAGGTCATCATACTCGAATGCAAATTGTTTGACTTGAATTTTCTAAAATTATTGAAAATTCTGATGTTATAATATTATTACGGAAATATTGTAAGCGATAAAATATTTGGAGTAATTATTACAAGTGGTAAATAAACGGAACCTTGGACGCGGGGGCTACGAACCTCTTTTAGAAATCACAGCAACGAGAAAGTACATTTTGAGTTCCGTCAGATCGTCGTGGAACGGTTTGGAACTCTCCAAATTCACTGACACGCCATCGCCATGTCAGGTGAGATTTGGTTGCTTCCACGTCCATTTACGATAATGATATCAATCATTGTTTTATTTGCATATTTCAGGACAAGACTTAAAAAAGCTTATTAATCCATCGTGGTATTAAATATTGAAACATTTGTAATAACATCAAATCATAAATGCATATTAGAATAACGTTGATTCGGGCATGTAGAGTGAATGAACGAAGAAAGGAGTGTAAGGAGAATATATGACGCAAATCGAATGGGAGAAGAAGCCATTGTAATATGCAAGCACTGAACAACCATAAATTCATTTGAATTATATTCTTTTTAAATATGACAACACTAAAAGATAAAAGACGATCAGCCTGCCCTCTTTTGTTTGTAAAACAAAATCTTCATTCGCTTTCCTGCGTCTTGCTGAACCGGTCGTGTTATAGAATATACTAGTAACTTGTTGATTCGCATATTGCATCACTCCTAGTTTATAATTTTACCTTCTGAACTTTGTACGCGTTGAGAAATAAATCAATCAAATGGTGACCCTTCTTTTATTAATATCTCCGCGGCAATCTTTAACGAAAGCGCTTGGTAAGTATTGGTAAGTATACACAATACCGCGCACACCGTCAGATACGTGTAATAACTAAAATAACAATAATCGTTAAACCATCAAGTGAAACAAATACTTGAGTCTGGCCATGTCAGAAGTCGGAATAACAGAAGAGAATCCGTGAAACGTTGTATGAATGTGAATGAAGAAAGGAGTGTATGTTAAGATCGAGTTTGGCGATTTGTTTGGCGATCCGTCCTCTCTGCCTACCCCTGTTTTTTTTATATGAATACCGCACAAGAGTCCCAACTGCTCCCAACCGTCTGGAGCCAGTGAGACTATGGCATTCCCAATTATGGAATGTTGTGAGGCTGAAGATATTGGGGAGGGGAAGAAGAAGGGGAAGAGGGAGGTGGGGAAATACCTGGATATTCAGATCTGGTCACCAAACACGGCTAAAAGCCATTTTAAGCAACGTTTCAATTCTGAATTGTGGTCTTTCACCAGGGCGATACTGAGAGTATCTTCCACTCTGGAACGTGCGCAAATATACTTTATATTATTTTTAAATTAATTAATTGTGAAACAACACAAATTAATTAAATTAAATTTACTTGCGCACTCCGGGATTTGAACACGCGACCTCCGGATTCGTAGTCGAGAGCCTTACCCCTCGACCATGGAGGCCGTGGCGAAATGGCGTGATGGTTAGTTAGTTAGTTAGAATCCAGCGAGTATTTTACAAATAGTAAAAAAACTCTCCTCTGTTTTTTTCTTTATTTTATTCCTCCTCTAAAGCAAAATACCGTTTTCGAAAATTTTTAAGTGATCAATTTAAAATCAACTGAAAAATAATGTTACATCAACAGTCAGTTTTGTCTCAGAACCAATAAAGCGAGAAAATCGTTCGTACCGAACCATGACTGGCATAAAACTTACACAAACTGGGATTTGTTAAGTGTTTGTTTGATTTAAGAACGAGGACACTAACAATAACAAGAATAAGAACGAAGTCAAGAATGTTACAAGACTAATGATGAGAACGAGAACCTAAAAGTAAAATTAATAATAAGAAAAACCACTACAGATTCACACAAGAAGATTCATTTAATGGGAATCCTTCTAGAATCCAGCAAGTAATTTAAAAATATCGAAAAAATACAACTCTCGCCTCTTTTCGTTCCTTTCCTTTATTTTACACTTTAAATTTCCAAAACAAGCAAATATCTTTGGAAACACAAAATCAATAACGTTTCCAGCAAGCATATGAGATAATAATTTATATTTTTATATGAAGCGCTAACTTTGTGATATGACATTATAATTTTAAAATAAAACAGTAACTTTTTACATCACCTTTTTATTTTTTATATACTTCTTGCCGACCGGATTTCGTTACCACAGTAGGTAGCATCTTCAGGGGAGTATTTATACTGCTAGTGGTATTAATATGTAAACAAAGTTATTGTTTTATTTAAAAAATAATAATAATTTTGTATTTGTATCAAAATATATATGACTGGCACAAAACTGTATAAAACTTACACTACAAGAAGAACAAAATATAATGACGAGAACAAGAACAATGTAGAGAAAAATAACAAAATCAAGCACAACAATAAACCATTTAGTTTAATATGTTATTGTTTATGTTTACGATCCTCCAAACAGTGTAAAATCTTTAATACTATAAAATCAATAATTTGTACAGGGCGTATAAGAGAATGGATTTGTACCAAACCATGACAGGTGCGTCTTTCAATGGCGTGGAATACGTAGCCGGCTAATGGGCAAGGCAGTACGGACTTAATGGAGGTGGCAGCCGCTGGTTTTATTCCGGTGGAGAAATTTCCTTTTTTCGTTAATCCCGCATCATTGTCATTCAGTCTGCATTCGTTCCTCCTTCAAGTAACACTCGTGTGAAGTTCGACGCGAACCGTTCGCTTTCCGGTGACGGAAGACATTTTATTCTATTTTAAAACAAACGTCAGATAAAAAGCGCGGTAAGTCCACCATTAATCCATTAAATTATACTGCAAAAAATAATATTTCATCATTATTTCTTTTATATTACAAAAGGCGTTGCCGGTTTATTTTATACTGTGCCTGTTTAGGTTAGGTTTTATGTTATTTTACAAATGTTTCATAGTTTTACCGGTAGATGCGTCATACGTCAAAAAAACCTGAATTTTCCTTTTGGAAAATGGTTCGAATCCTTGATTATGTCCTGTGGCATAAGGTAATGCCTTATTTTACTATAAAGAATATTTTACTAAAATGACATAGGTAAAATAACATGACATCATAAAATGTATAATAACATTTACTATATTAGAATGGTTTCACATGGTCCTGCCACTGAGAGCTCAATTCTAAATTACATTTCTATTATATGCGTCAAGTGTGAGAAAGATGAAGCAGTTGTTAGTTACAACGGTTCTGTCAGCGGTATACTGTGTACTTCCTATCTAAAAATCACTCATTTCAAGTAACAGAAAATCTGCTTGTTTTTAGCAACAAAACTCTTAAACAATGAGATCTGCCGTCTTAATAATTGCACTCCCTTTTTTTTATTTTGAATTTCTAGGAAAAATATATTACGTTCAGCTTGCATCCTCATTACCATATTTAGCTATTCAGCAGCGACGTGTATTGCTCTAAGAACAAAGGTAGGCTGTATGTGGTTTTTAAAATGTAGGTATGAATTGTGCATTGAATATTAAAAAATGACAACACTGAAATTCGTCTCATTTTTTTAACATATTTTAATGATTAACTTTTTCTTGGGGTAGGCACAGTTTTTCAGCTTTTATTTACTGCACGCCACTACTATTCAGCTTTCAAGTATACATCTTATGTCAAAATAAGTAAGTTAAGCAGGCTTTTTTTATAAACTGCTTTATTAGAAAAATTAATATGGTGAAACCGGTAGAAGGTTCTATTAACAAACACAATTGATATGAGATTGAATGAAGAGATTTTTTTTAAAGGGGTTAATAAAATAAACTATTCCATTTTACAGCTTCGTAAAATTATTAAAATATATTTCAATGACTTTTTATTCTTAAAAACGTTTGGATAAATAATTTACCAACGGAACGTGTACTGCACGTATCCGTGTGCACGTTTTCAGGTAGATTTGGGATGTTCTAGAACCGGAATATTGTTATTTGGGCATGACCACCAAACCAATCGGGCAAGGTCAATGGCATCAGAGGTTTATTTATGTCAGGGGTAGCCAACTTGTTTCTTTTCTTTTATTGAAAATTTCGGGAAATGCTTATCTCTATTCCATCTGCTTTAACCGCCCTACCATATGAACGTACATGATACGGCCGCTATATTATCGCCCGAACGCAACAACCCGTATCCCGTACGTTCAGGTACAAAAGAAGCTATACCCAAAACCCACAAAACATTCGTATACGTCAAGTTTGTTCCTGCGTCATCTCGTTTAGTATCTCGAGGTCAGCCGAAGCTAACGGATGTGTTGGGGTATTTTCGTGTCTCTCATACAAGTTACATCACTTGTTACCGCGAAATCTAATGAAAAAAAAAAACATTGTTTTTTTACCTAATTTTTGAATATCGAAGGACGGGCGGTTAATGTGTAGGCGCAAAAGTCTGAACAACTTCAATGATGTATTTTCACAAACTACTGATAAAAATGTATGGAAGATTTAAAGTTTATATTTCAAATTCTGATAATCGCACTAAAAATATGTTATTTTCATTCGTAATTATTGATTTTTAAAACTATCTAAAACTGTATATTCCAAAACGCTTCGAACTGGCCTACAACATCATTATGATGTACACAACGCTACTAGCTGGTAATACGGATGTCGCTGAGGCTGGTCGGCGTAACGTCAACAACGTCATATTCACAAACAAACATGAACATGTCGTTTTGGCGGCAAATCAAAAATTCCACATTTCAAATCATTGTACTGAATTTATACGTAAACATAAAAAACAAGTGAAAATACCGTATTACCACCTGAATAATAACTCCATAAAATAATGTTTTAAACTAGTAGTTGGTTTTGTTGTTGTTGTGGTTTTACATACATGTTTTTTTAAATTATTATTCTGTTATGAATTTAACTTAATTTATTTTATATCCGGTCTTACCATTATATTATGTGGACATCTTCAATTACCACCTGAATGTAATATAATATTTTATTATACTTGCCATGAGCGATTTTTGTTTTAGATAAATTGGTAATGATCTTTCATTTATTTTCATATCTTGTCTTATTAGAGGTAATGTCACAAGAAGAAAATCTTTTATTGTTTTTTTTTTTAAATAATATAACGTTAACTGGCAATTTCCCGGAAAATTTGTGAATGGGGACTACGGCATGAGGAGGGGAATGAGGAGGGGAGAGAGATTGGAAAGAATAAAGTTAGGGACTGTGCCTGACAATTCCGATTTTTGATCACTAAATACGTCATTTTAAGACACTAGAAACTGCTACTATTAAATTATTTCACCGGCAACTTTTGCCAAGTGGAAACACTGACGCGCGCATGCGCATTCAACCCCGACTCGAACCAGCAGCTGTCTTGAAAGTGAACCGTCTTTCGAGTTCGGGTGCTGATTTCTTCCAGTTCGTAATTCCTACATATTATAATCTTCCTTGTTTCCTCCTTCTGATAAAATGTTATTGTAGTTAAAAGTGTAATAAAGCTCTGTTTTTTATTAGAATTCTATCCATTAAATATCCCCGATCCATCCTTCACATTTAGCAGATTAATATTATCATTTAAGCCTCCGATAACACTTTTGATTTTCAATGGTGTACTTTCACTAAAGCGATATATATATATACTCGTATATATTATTGTATTGAACAATGTGTGGGGAAAAAAAAGATTTCAGAAAAATATGATCTGCTCATCCGACTGAGCCAATGAACTAACCGCCATGGGGAAAATAATTTCTCTTAGGGTCTGTGTCATCTTTGGAGATGCTGTGTGGAGGGTCTTTTTAATGAGAGGAAGTTCTGGGACGGAAAAGGGTATGAGGTGTGGGTAGGAATCTGGGAGTCAGTGCCAAGACCTGCATAAACCTCACCCCATAAACCAGGGCACCCCTGCTAAGTCCCTTACCGTAGCGAACCACTTGGGGTAACCTATGGCAGAGATGTTGGTTATCCAACAAATGGTTCCCGGGAAGGCGGTACCCATCTTTCGAATTGACATCAATACCGTACTTACTACCCGATTCGCAACAAGTAGATTTCATCAAAAAAGAGTACATCTGAGTTGTAGATGTAGATGTAGATACTCTCAGTATCTCCCTGATGATAGAACACCATTCAGAGAATCGACATGCTAGAAATGGCTTTAGTCATCTTTAAGACTGCATCTAAATAGCCAGGTATTTCTCAAACTTCCTCAACCACATCCCATCCCCCCATCGGTAAAACGGTAGGAATGTCTGCTACCCTTTTGACGATACTTTTAAAGCAAGCTAACGAGTTTAGATAAATTGACTGCATAATTTTTATATTAGATTTAACAATGAGATTCTTTCAATTTTTACGCGTATAAATTTTTGTTAAATTGCCATTTTAAATGCACTATTTGGTGTCTCCCCCAACTGAAATAGCTGTTTCTTATTGTAATTAAGTTTCATGAAAATATTTTTTAAAAATAAAATAGGTATTACAAACGCTATATATGATTGTAAAAAATTACCCAATTTTCTTTTCTATATCTTTTCGGCTTGATGTTTCGATTTGGGAGTTGTTAATAATATCTTCCATGATTATAAATACCCTCCATTACCTTAGTTAGCGGGCTTAATTATAAGATTGCCATCAGCAAGTGCCGCTAGCACATAAAACACGGTTTACAACTTCTTTGAAATAAAGATAAATAAAACCCCTTCAGTAGGAATAGGCAGCCCGCTCACTGGGTAGATAAGATTATCTCCACATTTATGCACCTCTAACCACAGTTGACACAGGAAGATGGAGAAATGTTCCCTGGCACTACACAAAAAAATTACATTAATTATAATGAGGTTTTAAGCTTCAAAAGTTATTCTAAAAAAATATTCAATAGTTATTCTGATTTAAATAAATAAATAGACTGCAATGTTTTAAAAAAAGTACAAAATATTAAGTATTTTGTATTTGAATTATGAAAAGAACGAAATTCGGTTCGCGGCCAAGCAGTTGTTTACCCCTGATAAATAGTAATAAAACCACCTTGCACCATTCTGCATGCTAATGATGATTGTCTTGAAACAGACAAGTACCATTCAGCGGTAATTAGTAGAGTATGAAAGAGATGGCACTATTTAGAAAGGTTTCAATTTAAAATCAGATTTAATATTCATACACATCTTTTTATTATGCATATTAGAAAAATAAACATGTCTCTTGAGCTCAGTGGATAGAGCATTGTCGTGGGTCGTGGGTTCGATTCCCAGATGCGATTGAAACCTTTTTTTTCTGTTCTATGTTTCTTTTTAAAGCCTTACAGTAGCAATAGGCAGCCCGCTCACTGGATAGAGAAGATTATCTCCACATTTATGCACCTCTATCCACAGTTTACACAGGAAGAGGGAGAAATGTTCCCTGGACTGCACACAAAAAAAATACGATATATGTTTCATTTGAGATTTGTTAATATTATCTTCTTCGGTGATCATATTTAATCATTGAAGAAGATAATATTAACATAACCTAAATGAAACGTGAAAACAGAAAAAACAGCAGAAAATAAAAAAGATATCAGTCGCATCTGATACAAGAACCCAGGACCTATGTCTTTCCGGGATAACCGCTTTACCAACTTAGCTAATGAGACCGGTTCCATTTATGTCATCTTCATCGATATCATATTTCAAATTCAAGGCTTTGTCAAATATCATCCTATATTTTTTTATCCCATATTATTGGCATCTATCTTTATAAAGATTACAAAGTTCTTCACGAACACAATTTATGCCTAAATAGTGTCTCGGATCTTTCATTTCAATTTGTTTTTAAATTTTGTATTATTTTATTGAAGTTTTAAAAAACTTCATTGTAATATATTTAACTTGATCATATTTTAATTTAGCCATGACTTGGTGAAAGCGGATTTAAATCTCTGCTATCTAAAACAATCAATCAAGGTTTTTATTAATACACGCAAAATAATGTAATTATTCTATATCTGTACCTCGTTAAAACAGCAAACTTTCTACAGACAATGATGGATCCATGCAATTAAAGATATACCTTAAGTGAAAGACGTCAAAGAATAATTTTTTCGTTAGCCTATAGGTAAAATAAAACTGATTTGAATGAAAATACAGATAGATAGATAGTTCATTTACATTTTATAACATTTTGACAATATTTTTATTATTTTATTTTATTTTAGTACATAAAACAGGCAATATTCCCAAAACTTACACATATGAATGTTTAAAAAGCAAAAATAATTAATAAGTACAATAAACAACAATTATTATCTGGCAAAAAATAACAAACAAGTGAAAGATCGAAAACATTTTATAAGTAGGTGTATAAACTAAACCTGTGCTGATGGTACACTGTTTTGGTACTTAATAAAGGGCATCATCACGTTATCAGTTTAATATTAATGGTAATTTTTTTTAATCGATTAATTGTGTCATTAAAAATGTCTATTTCATTATTAGAGCAGTATTGTAATTTCTTAATATCCGCGGTAACAGAGAGAAATATCCCCTATTTGTGTGATAGGTTTTAATATAAAAAATGTATTCTATCCTCCTTCTTGATTTTCTTGTTGGTATATTAATGTTGATTTGTGATAAAATATTTGGTGTATCAATTGTGTACAAAGCATTAGTTGTGTATTAAGGCGATCCACCGGCTAAAATTTCAACGAAATCATGCGCTCCTTATGCAGGTGGCGACAAGGTCGAGATTCCCGTTTAACATCGGCCGCATGTTTCGATTTACACAAAAAAAACCATCACTAAAATGCGTGTTTTTTTCTATTCTGTAAAGCTCAGACATATTTATTAAAAAGTTTTACGGTCATATTCTAAAAAACTTAATTTACAACAATGAATAATATGACAATATCGGAAAAGGAGTTCGTAAGTAGGAGAGTTTGCGCTTTAAACATATTTTTAATGTCTGATACTTTATTTTTTTCTAGGCTTATTAAAAGGCATACCAAAAAAATGGCCGGTTAAACGAAAGACCAAGGTGTGTTCTACTTGCAGTATTTAATTAAATCATCTACAATATTTCTAGGCCATCAATTTCTCAAACCGAAAACTCATGAATTTGCATTACTTCCCATTGCATCGCCTTAAAGGAATGTATCGGTAAAGACGTTCCCTACTAGCTAGGATAGCTTGAGTCGCTTTATAGCAAGTAGTGCATTTCGGTTCGTGGCAATATAAATTAAGATATTTTTGTGTACAAACGTGAGTATTCCTTACAATACATAATAATATTAAAATATAATTATACTTATTACTGTACATATAATGTAAAAATAATGCAGAAGTAATTAAAATTTAAGCGATTCATCTTACAAAATATCATAATTTTAAACGGAAAAAAATACAGTTTTCATGTATAAGGAACTCCAGTGAAAAATATAATGGCTTTAAAAATATATACGAGTATTCATACAGATCAGCAAACGCCAATTCTGAATATATAACTTTTATTATACGTAGTATTTATAAATCGTTATTTAAAGGTGAATAAAAATCATCTCATCGAAACACCTTGTTATTTTGGTATCATTACATTTGGAACATCTGACATCACGTGCGCGTTCTGTTTTTGTACATTTGGTCATTTTAGTTTTTTTTTATTTTGATTTGTATTTTAAATGTTTTTTTTTTTAGTTTTGGCCAATTTTTTTTAATTTAATTTGGGTGACTGTATGCTCTATAATTGTTGTTCAATATAAAAAAAACTATTATTAATGAAAGAAATTAGAGTACTCATGAGCAAACCAATTATCAATACGAATATTATGATAATGTTAATGCTCAATACTATTATTATTCTTTGAGTTAAAGTTTCTAAAAATGTACATAATTTTCTTACTTATGTTTCTTTATGGTTTACTATGAATAGAATATAAAGTTATTTACGATAGAGCTCATCCTTGTTTGGACATTTGACATTCTAACCTCAAAACTGATCAAAACCGATCTGCCGTAGATTTGGAGTGTTTTGAAACTTTGAAACTTATTTTAACCATGAAAACTAACTTTAGAAAAAAACGAAATAAACTGGTATTTAAGTTTTAACGTCATTATTAATAAAAAAATTATTAGACTGGAGTTCCTTATCATAACGAAGCTTTTGCAAAATCGTAGGAAAATTAAACTAAAACGAAACATTAAGGGGGAGAGGAAGGTCCGAGGGGGATTGTTTTTTTTAATTCGAAATAAATATATTATATTATTAATAATAAGAAGCAATCACTTTGTGGTTTGACATCATATCAAATAAAACAAACAATGTTATAAACCACGAATATATTTTATTATTTGTCAAGCGGTTTCGCTTGGCTCAAGCCTTGTCAGGGCAAATAAAATAACTTTATTTAACCTGACGTTGCTGAAAAAATATTTATTACATAATTTAAGATTGTTAACCCTGTTTCTTATACTCGTACATTCATTCCGCCCTGGAGACCCCGAGGAAAATATTTTCCTTCACGTTATCCGTCATCCTTGAGGATGGTGTGCGGAAGGTCTTTTGAGAAGAGGAAGGAGCGAACATTGGTCTTGAAGAGACCCATGTTGTGGGAGGGAGGAAATTCTTTCTGTTGTGTACATTATAAGTAAATAAATTGTTAATATTTATCAGCAGCTTTCAATAGCACTAAGCGAAGCGCCTGCGGCCATTTCTAATCATGTTTGAATGGTATTCATCACGGCCTGACACGAGTGATAATAAAATAGAATTTCTCGACAATAATAATTGCTTACAAAGCGTGGTGGGTACATCTGCATTTAGAAAGGAGAGATGGCTGTTAACGGTTGTCGGAAAATACATTAAAATTACATTTGCAATAAAGAAGGAGCGTGTAATAAAAGTTCTTATTACATTGTGCATGTGTGCACGGCGAGCGGGCATTAACGATGTTGATTGGATGAATCTACATCTGCGAGTATAACAATATTTCTTGCCAGTACAGGTCTAATCAACTCTAGGATATGGCGTTACTTAATGTTTTCTCTCTGAGCGCTATCAAATGGTCAACCTTTGTCATTAGTAGACATCGGAATACATCGCCGCAGGAAAGCAACACTGCTGCAACAGCCAAGGTCAGGTGAAAAAATGCAGGACTTTGAAGCCTATTATATCAATTTTAAAAAATATATTGACAAAACGAACAGTTTTTCCAACGTTGTACAAGTCTTATTTTGTATTGTAGAGTCACGTGACCCAGATAGATCGACGCAGAAATATCCCCGTGGAATGGTGTACATAAAGCGTTTTCGTGGGTAGTGGTGGTTACAGCGGTATTGCTTTCCTGCGACGATATGCACTTGCACATGCATGGTGCATATTTGAGCGTTTTTGTTCGTTAGTGCATATTGGAGCGTCTTCTCGCCAATAATGTATATTAAAAATATGGCTCTTCAAATTAAAATTTTATTTATCAATTTGTGCCGTTTCACAATTAATTTATTTAAAACTAATATTATAGTATATTTGCGCACGTTCCAGCGTGGAAGATACTCTCAGCATCGCTCTGGTGAAAGACCACCATTCAGAATTGAAGCGTTGCTTGAAATGGCTTTTAGCCGTGTTTGGTGACTGGATCTGAATAGCCACGTATTTTCCCCACCTTCCCCTCCCCAATACCTTCAGCCTCACAACATTCCCCAATTAGGGATGCCATAGTCTCACTGGCTCCAGGCGGTTGGGAGCAGTTAGGACTCTTGTGCGGTATTCATATAAAAAATATATATATTTTGTCGAATTTCCTATCTTTTCTGACCAACCTGATACTTTTGTAAATATTGATGAAAAAAAGAAATTTGACTATATTAGAAAAAACACTTCTGGCTAGTAATCGTATTAAATATTGAAATGAATTGTTTGTTGGCGGGTGAACATACAGAATACGAAATGGAATAAATTGATATTGTAAATTTAAAGCTCAAGTCCTTTAAGAAACTTGTAAAAGTACAATATGTATATTATTGTAAAACTAACAAATATTATACAGTATTTTTAACAGTAAGTTTCTTGGAGGACTCGAGAATGACAATTTATTCCATTTCGTATTCCCTATGTACACCCGCCAGCAAACAATTCGTTTCAATATTTAAAAGCAGGGTATTTTTTTTCTAAAATATTTGAATTAGCGCCATCTGTGAGCGCGTATACCGTTTCGTTTAACCTAGAAGCTTTATATGGTGATCAGATCTTACTAGTTCGATGTTTCCCATTGTGAATACGTATCTTCTTTCACTTCACACACAATGCTTTGACCATCTTGACTACATCAATAAAATGGTTGGGAAGCGTGAAACAGGAAACATTATAATAGAAAAAAAACGATTACATAAAAAGCGACGTAGGCGACGACGACGACGTTTCATGATCCAAAAGTCTGGCCATTCGGGCCTTAAATTTCAGACACAAAAAAGAAATTTCACCATCATTTAATTTCGATCAAATGGAATGGCAATTAACATACATTGTAAGCAGTTCTAGAGAGACAGAGCGCTCTGGTTTCATTGATTCGGGAATAGAACCAAAAGGTACACTACTTCAGAGGGTACAGGCTGGCATTTCTATTTATTTACTAGCTGATGTGTACCCGGCCTTGCTCGTGTAGTTAAATTTTTATTTTTAATATAATTATGAAGTTTTCAACTCTTACTTGTCAATTGGGTGCCATAATTTATTTTACAGCAAAAGTAATGCCTTGTGACAACTATCTCTAAACAAAGAAACATTAATTTGAAAAATTTACTTCATTACAAACATTTTTTTTAATATGTCTAAATAATAAAGTTCTTAAGTAGATACCAACTTGTGTTTTCTTTTTTGAAAATGTTCTACCCAAAAAACCTTCGTCTTTTGAATAAATAATCTGTGGGTAGCCAGAGTGGTATATCTATGGGCTAACCTCAATACAACTTGGCGTGTTCGATGTTTTTCGTACTAATTTTAAAACGTTATAGCAACAGTTTTACATATTGCCCTTCATTCAAACTACTCTCTAAACCTTCCCTGCAGTAATAAGAATGAACTGTGCTATTTTCAGCGAAACCGGTCACGTATTTTTCAAGAAAATTGAAGACAGACAGACAGACAAACATTCATTTTTATTTATATTATTTATTTACTCTTCAAAATAAAATCATCAATCTGATTTATTATACTTAATATGTACATATGTATAGATATTTGTTTTTATGGGATGGTTTATTGCCTAGTGGCAATTTCTACCAATCAACCTTTAGTGGGGAAAAACCATAACAACATTCTGCAGCGTTCTCCACATATCACGCCTAGTGTGTGAAAACGGTTAAACAAATTTATTTGTACAATAATGCATAGGGATTTTAATTTTTTTTATTAATTTCAAGTATATATTATTTATTTTGTGGTTATTACTGTACATACCTAGGTTCGACCATACAATTTCGTTCGTAATAAATATGTATTTTTCATTTTTCCACTTATTATCATGTTTTTTGTCAATTTTATGAACGTTGTAAACGACTTTACAGCTGTGGTAAGGTAGATACTTACCAAAATTGAAAAATAAGTTAATAACTTTGGTTTTGTAGTACTTATATGTTGAACTTGTGTAACTTTTTACAAAATTTACAAATGTTTTATTATCGTATAGCCTTGTGTTACTGAAAATGAGTTATAAAAACTAAATCATTTTGGTATTATCTAAAACTACCGCTACTTTCTATCCAGATAGCGATTCATGATGTAGGAACTGCGATCATCATTTTACCGTTTAGAAAAGTCGCGACGCATGGCAACACTGGCGCGCGCATGCGCAGTAAACAGTGTCCCAAATGTCAGAAAGATAACCAAAGAACGGGTCATTCTTATCCGAGTGTTGATTAGCTTCGGATTATAGTTCCCACATTTAAATTATCTCCCGTGTTAACCTTTTGATAAATATGTCGTGTAGCTATTGACTCGATTGATTAAATTCCCGATCCATCCTTCATGCATTTATTAGAAAACGGTTATACATCGTTAACCTCGCAGCTTTAGACATCTTCTAGCCCGAAAATGATATTCTTATGTTTTTTAAATTACTGGATAACTTCGCAGACTGCCCTCAAATTTTAAGTGCCATAAAACTCCGTATTCATGTTAGATCTACTCGACTTCACCATATTCCCCACTGTGACATCCGCAGCACAAACTATTCATATAATTCATCGATATATTCCGAACCCCTCCATCCTGAATCAAAGGAAAGCAATTCATTCTATTTGTATCTAATTTCAGAGGTGCTCCATCCATTTAGGCACATAAGCACTGCCTACCCTACCTTATTCGCATACAAATATAAATAAAGTTGAAAAAAGGTATATATTTTTGAAATAACGCAATCTACTCTTTCAAAAACAGACGTGTGTAGTAAGTATTAACTAATAATCGTTGTGCCGGCCACACTGATCGCACTATTGTAAGGTGTCAAAGGCAGGAATTAAGCATCCAAAATGAAGCACAAGTCATATGCATCTTCTGGTCGGGAGCCCCAAAATATTTTTAAAAAACCCTCGAATCTATGCAGAAACGGGCGGTCCGGAGCCCCAAAATACCTGAAAAAATCCTATCGTAACAAATGGATCGTAATCTTTGGAGCACAGATATCAAGTGGGAATGCTGTCCTTGTTTTACCGGTAATTAAATGGAATATGCTCTCAGGAACTAGCGTCATTGATCCCTTCGACACCGGTGCGCAGTCTGGAAACACGCCAAACATGCGCCCAACATTTGTACACGGTTGACATGTGTAACATGAGAACGGGTCGCTTTTACTACTCGTTCTTGTATTCAACAGCTCGGCTGTGGAACGATCTGCCGGCATCTGTGTTGCCTCCCTCCTTCACCATGGGTCTCTTCATGCCCCAGGTTCACTCCTTCCTATTCTCTAAATGACTATCCACACAGCATCCCCAAAGATGACACAGGCTTTGAAGAAAATTCAAGGCCTCCTGCGTAGAGTAACTGTAAAAAAAACCTTGTCTTTATTAGACACAAAAATTGTACACGTGTGCGCGATACTCTTTCAATGAACGACTCGTTTGTGTTAGTGTTCGAAAGGCTGTAACTTTCGGTATAGATATACTTCCACTGTCAACAAATGTAGCAATCAGTGCCACCTTTTGGTACCTCTACTAATTAATTTACTAACGAAGTAATGATCACATTTTGATGACTTTCTTTGTTGCCGTCGAAAAATTCATATATCCAAACTTCTAATACGCGTAAATGAAGCGGTTATTTGAATAATTAATAAATAAACCCAACATCTTGGCCATTCTTAGCGAAAACTTACCACGTATTTCGTAAGTTATTACAACCATATTCGAATAATAAATAACAATTTTAAAAAGTAAGCCCAATATGTATATCCGAAATATCCTAAATTGTACATATGGTATATCCGAAAATAATCATTATTTTTTGTTCTAAAAAAAGGTTTCAGAACCAACGCGTTGATGTCATTTGTATGAAATTTTTATGGGATAGTTTTTCTGTTGGCTGTTTTGTTCATTTCATCAACTGACATAATAATATACTTATAAGATTTTTTCATTTCATCAGGTGATATAATAATATACTTACAAGATTTTTTAATTTCATCAACTGACATAATAATAATATACTTATAAGATTTTTTCATTTCATCAAGTGACGTAAAAACTTATTTATAAGATATTTTCTGATTTCTGGCCAGTGCTTTTGGGTATGGAAGGATAAATAACGACCTCCGTAGCAGAGCAGTAAGCTCCTTGGCTCCGAACCCAGAAGTTCTAGATACGAAACACGACGTGGGAAAATGAAAATGTAGTTTTTTTTTAAATAATGATATCACATATCATAATTGAAATAAAATAAGTGTTGTACGAGTATGCTATATACTCTCAGTATGATGAGGTGGGGGAAAAACATTTACTCTCTAAACTCAAAGCATTGAAAGTCAAAGTTATACCTCGATTTTTATTCAAATCACCTTTATCACAATCAGATTATCAAATACTTTCCAACCTTCCTCCTCTCTTTCTCCAACCCCTCCGCTACTTCCTTTGGCCTCACAACAAACCCAAAATGAGGATGCCATAATTCCACCGGTTGCGGGCAGTTGGATCTCTTGTGTTATATTAAGTGGCCTGCATTTCTCTATGACCAAGGGTAGCAGTCTTTTCGATTGTAATAGCATAACATTGAATATTTAGGTGACCTTGAAAAGAGCCGTTTTTAGTATTGTCTTCTGTTGGTGGCTGCGATCAGGTTTACAAGTGAGAGCAAAAGTTCCTCACTTATATTTATATTTTAATTCATTTCGCCTTTCTTTTATTTAATTCACCCATAACCTCATAAAAAAAATAGTTTTCTAAAGGTAGACACATCTTTTCAGCCTTTACGGACTGCACGCCACTGGTTATATCACATGTTTAAACAATGACATTATAAATATGAGTGGAATATTTCGACTAATTGACTTTAAACTTAGTTTCACTGCCTTAACGTTTCGCATACGTTATTATGTACGTACGTAACGCAAGTACGTTCGTTAAATTAAATGCATATTTTTCAAAATAATTCATTAAAATATAATCAAATGCATATGGCCAAACATTCACACTCTTCTATAGCTCTACCGACGATAGGCTTAGTAAGATCCGTACTTAAAAGTTACTTTCAATATCGCACTGTTGCAACATAACCCCGTTCATAATATAGAAACATTGCTATCAAAAAGGTTTACTTTAATTTAGTTTGTCTGCTCCAGGAGTCCTTGATTTTGCCCAAGGTTCTAAATCTCGGACTTGTATTGATGATTTTTATAAAACTTAGTATGTTGGTGCAAATGGGTTATGAACTCATTAGATGAAACACTTGCTTGTTGACACTGAATATATTTGTTTGATTAATACGTTCAATGGTTTAATGAGGCCACAATCTTTTGCCTTTACAGTAAGTTAGTGACGGCCGTTATTGCTGAGAATTTTCTTAAAAACAGAAGAAAGTGTTGTGTTGAGGTTATGTGTAAAACTGACACTTGAAACCATAGATAAGTACAAAATATGACTTTCTTTTGTGGTGAACTAGCTGAAGTATAAATGGTTTGGAATAAAGTTTTGAGGTTATGATACCCCTGCCCCTAGATCTACCTCTACCCCTAGCCCTACCTAGTGATTTTCCTGTTATTTTTAACGTCAAGTGTGCAAAATTTCATCAAGAAGTACCAACATTTTGTTTTAAGGGGTGTGAAATGAGGAAAGGGGTGGTTTTTAGAAATTCATGTAGATAGTGACCTTCCTCTATATTAGAGCATGTTGAAGACAAAAATTTTAATTTTTTTTTTTTAAATATCGACTAGTCAACATTAGAAGCAAAGACCAGAGATATAAGCAGTCAAAATGTTGATAATCTCATCACTTTTCAAAAATGACTGGCGCGGACCTAGACATTATAGGCGCGGCAGTATCCGTCACCACCATTCGGATTGCAAATTATGACTCGTGATGTCACGGGTATATATTTTTTCCAAGTTCACTTTGAAAGTTTATAACTTCGTTATTTATGGAGATATCGAAAAAATAATTTAACTTTTGTTATTAATCCTTAAATATAAAACATTTTCATTAAAATAAAATAAAACAAAAATAGGATATAACCTCATTCGCAGACCAGAGCGTCCACTGACAACACTATACAAGCCTTACTCAATGCGGAAAGTTAATTACTCGGAAATGAAAGTCGAATTACTTTTTTTAATAATAATCAGTTCAGTTTCTCATAGTGATGAACGAACTAAAGACATACGGGCGGGCCATCCATTGCTTTATATTCTGTAATAATCTGCTCACGAGTTTCTCCACAGTTAAAGATATTGTGGATTATTTTTCGAAACCCATCAATGAGGTGAGCTGTTTTTTTGTAATATTGTCTTTAGCTGATAGATTTGTCGTTACCTCTTTCTGTCTCTTTCACGTAAATAACACATGTAAGATTTCTTAGACTTTTTAATGGAGGCTAGATGCTCTTGATGAAATATTTCTTTTCTGTAATCCATGTACTATTAAACTTGCGTAATAATAATACATATTACATTATTCTCATAAATATTTCGATAACCAAAAACACACTGCTGACAAACGAAATATACTATAGTTTATGAAGACATTCATTTAACAAGTATGAGTAAAGGGTTTCCGGAAACCTTTGGAAACCAGCTGGAAAACATTACTGCTTTGTACGCATACAAAACAAAAGTTTTCTGTTTTCTGATAGTTGATAAAAAATACACGTGTGAAGTATGAAACTATCAATTGTTCTAAGAACTGCATTTAACAGCGGTTTTAAAACAATGCATTAAATTAAACAATCGTTAATTCATGCGAACGCGGTCAGTATGTCGTGTGACTTTCAAAAATTAAACAATTAATTTTATAATAAAATGCATAGGTAATGTTTTGTTTAAACCACTATTTAACCGTTTTAGTGGTATGCTTATTTTGCAAGTATGCATATAAATTTTTAAGGATATCCTGTGTTTTTAAATTAAAAAAGTTTGATATTCAATAAAAATGGAATAACTTGGACAGATATCAATCAATTTTAATAATTTTTTTTAAATCAAACAATTAAAAAAAATTTTTTTTACGAATATTATAGTTCTAATTAAAAAACTACACATTTCAACCACAAAAAATATTAAGAAATAGAAAAATAGAAAATTATTTCACTTCAAAATTGTGTTTTCATGCGCCAGTCCATGTAGTCCCTTTTACAGCCAGCGCATATGAGATTGGGTAGCGTTATCTCATTTGCTTTGCTGCACACATTCATTTATGGGAACAAAGGTCCCATCGTCCGTAGTGCCGCTGTCATTTGATACATTACAATCATCCGCAAGAGAACTACCTCCGATATGGTGAAAAATATCGTTTCATTTTAGGGTGTATTTATTTTAACGGGATAAATAAATAATACAGTTATCAAGACACGCGCCAACCGCAATATACCATGCTCAAATTGAACATGTGCTCTCTCGAGAACGAGAAAAATCACACTGAAAATTTCAGCGCTATAGTGCTGCGTCCCAATTTACGTAACTAAATCTTACAGCGCGATGGCGCTGGACCGCACTCTAATGGTTAATATATAAACATCAACGTGTTTTTTAAAAGATAAAGTGTTTATTATTTCTAATATTTAAAAAAAATTATTTCGTGTTTTTACCATCTTTACGTCACTTCGCACATATAAATTTACTATGATTTTCTTAAATACGAAAAACAAAAACAAGGAAAATTTAATTTTAAATGTTGACGCTACGTTGGATGTTTGGTAAGTTGTGGTAATTATGCGAAAAACTAGGGCTGCTAAAAGTTTTATAAAATATGTAAACAACGAAATTAATTAATATCTTTAATATTAATCGATATGATTGTTAAATAAAAAATGTTGGGTAGTTAAAATAGCAAATACATATTATATACTTTAGTTGTATCCAGTGGCGGTTTTCTCTAACGTGACTTTGTGCAGTGAAGTCCCATTAAAAAAATTAAAAAATAAAACAAAGATCTATTATAATTTGACCCCACTTTAAACAGGGCGCCTTCCGAATTCGGTGTTAAAAAATCCACTCGTTCATATAGGTAATAGGTACTTCCCGAGAGCGGGTCCGAAATAAATTCCATATGTGCGTAATGAATTCAGCGTCTATGGGGCTTTCCGTCCTAAGAAATAGTTCATACGCTGTCATTCGTTTTTTTTTACTACAAATTTGTATGTAATAGTATTTTGGAAGAATCAACAGATTTTTTTCTGTGATTGTCGTTTTTTAAGTAGTTGTTAAAATAAGTAAATTGCTGAAGATGAACTTTTATAATTAAAAAATAATTTAAAAAAAAAACTGAAAAATAAACTTCATACGTAAATTGTTATCTCGTATTTCGAACTATTTTTTGTAAACTACGACATTATATTATTCATTAGCCACGGACGTGTTAATGAATCGCCGAAATCTTTCTAGTTCCTAGGTCATTTAATTTATGGTGTAGTGATATGATGAAATTCCTTTAGATCTAAGGAAAAAAATATGAAATGCGGAAAGGGGCAATATAATATATATATTTTTTTTATATGTAGAAGAAATATTTTTCTAACTTTTCTAATCTCCGATTAAACTCCCAATGAGACAGGCAATGAACCGCTACTGGTCATATCCAATTGATTAATTTGTAATGATATCATTCGATTATTTAAATTTTCCTGTTATTTACATGAAAATGATTCTAAAAGAACATAACAATGTGACAAAATCTTTTACAATCATAGAATTCCCCGTCTCGGAGTAATAAATTATATATTTATTCGAAGTAGGTACCTGCTAAGCTTCGCATTATTTTCAGTTGTTTCATTCTTCACATCCCTTTTGAATAATTTAAAAATGGAAACAACCTGTTTCTTCTGAGGCTATCTTCAATCAAAACTCAACCCTTCCAGTATAATCAAAAGGAACGTATCCATCACATAAACAAACTAAATAAATCAATCACTTTTTACTTAGTGACATAATTTTCCTTGTCAATGTTTCTATAAATAATAACATCAAAGATCACAAAATACACCTACAATATATCTCATTCGAATGATCTTTGAAACAAGTCGCTTGGTGCTTTGTAACAAGGCGAATTTTCGATATATGGTAGTTTATTTACATTTAAAATCTGTTTAAATATTTCTACTTCTTGTCTTTATTTTGCCATCTACGTTTTTAACAATGGTTTCAATATCACTATAGGTTCGTCAGAGTTCGTAGTTGAGTCAAAACCTTCGGTGTGGTTGGACATTGTAAAGAATCGTTGTTTAAATTTCATTTAAGTACTTATTATCCATTTCAATGGCATTTATGTAAGTTTTAAATTTTTATATTAATTCTAACATTTGGTATAAGTTACATTTTTTATAAAATACATAGATTATAATTGAAATCTTTATATATAAAAATGAATGTTTCTGTATCTGTCCTCAATTTTATCGAAAATTACTTCACCGGTTTCGCTGAAAATAGCACAGTTTGTTCTTATTAGTGCCGGGAAGGTTTAGAGAGTAGGTTGAATGAAATCCAATATATAAAATTGTTTTATAACGTTTTAAAATTAGTATGAAAAACATTGAACCCGCCATGTTGTATTGAGGTTAGCCCATAAATATACCACTCTGGTTAGCCCCAGATTACATATTCGAAAGAAGAAGGTTTGTTTGAGTAGAATATTTTCAAAATGGACAACGCAAGTAGGTACCTACTTAGTGCCTTTATTATTTAGATATACGAGATTTTGAAAAAATAAATGTTTGGAATGAAATAAAATTTCAAAAATTAATGTTTCTTTGTTTAGAGATAGTAATAGTCGCCACAAGTCTTTATTACTTTAGCTGTCAAATCAATTATGGCATTTGGATGCCATAATTGCATTCACAACTTCATAACTTTATTTTATTAGGCCGGGTACACATCAGCTAGTATTGAATATAATTTGACGTAATATTATTATCGTTCGCGAAGGAACTTATTTGAAATAATATTTTAAAATTCCTGTTTCATGAAAATTAAGCACAAATAGACGTTTTGCATTATTGTGTCCAAATATATTATTACGATGGTATCTGAGCCAGAGTCGTAAGCTCCTTGAATCTGGCACCAGATCCGGGTTCAAAACCGGGTGAGGGTTTTTTTTGTGTGAGATTTATCACACACGGAATTTAACTAAATTTAAATAAAATACATTATTTTTTTTGTTTACATCGTTCCAATGTGAAGGATGCTTTCGGATATACATTTTTTTAACATAATAATAATAGTTCATTTCTGTAGCGCCGTTTTGTGAAGGTTTACCTCAAGTGCTCTTTACACTAACTAACCTAACCTAATATAATTGTAAAATAACGGATATACTACATGGGATATCTGTTATTATAGTATATACTCGTATATGCAAATTAAAACTACGACATAAAACACTCATGAGCAGCAGACTTACATGCACAATTTAGAATAAACTATTGGTATAAATAATCAAATGTAAAATACAAATATAAAAAGAGCAAGAAAATCTACACAAAATAACCTAACTTATTAATTGTTTTTGTGTTTAATTCGTAGAACTCCATTTAATTTTTTTTTAATTTAATGTAAATCAAATTTAATAATGTTATTATTAAGTTTTGCAAGTATTTTTAGTTGTTATTATTGTGACAGCTGTTTCGGCGCTTAGACAGTTTTAAAATGGCCTTAAACGCCGAAACAGCTGTCACAATAATAACAACTAAAAATACTTGCAGAACTTAATATTAACATTATTAAATTTGATTTACATTAAATTTTTAAAAAAATAACCTAACTTGATATAATTAGAAAATAACATAACATTACATGCATGCAAATTAAAACAACAATTTAAAATATTCGCGAGTAGCAGACTAACTTAGATGAAAATTTTATATATTATAATATAACAATTTAGAAGCTAGGGGTGTAAATAATTAAATATAAAGTAGGTACAAATAAAAACTGAGTAATAGAATATTATCTGACATTATATACATGGTTTTTCACTGGATACTAAGGGCATTGAATAACAAGGAGAAGATATGATATCACATAAGATTTACGAAGCCAGTGGAACTATGGCATCCCATTTGGAATATGTTGTGATGCTGAAAGGAGAGTAGGTGATGGAACATCACCGGTTATTCAGATCCAGTCACTAAACACAGTCATATATCAAGGAACGTTATGATCCTGAATAGTGGGTAAAATCCCTGTTGAGGAAACACTATTCAGAATTGAAACCTTGCTTGAAATTGCTTCAGCTATGTTAAGTTACCAGAATAGAATCACCAAGTATCTACTTCTTAACCTTCATACCCGCTTTTCTTTCTCTTTTCCCTTTCTCACTTCCTTCAGATTCACAACAATAAATGAGAAGTTACGTTTTACAAATTAGTCGTTTCTGGCAATGACTAATTTGCATAACTCCATTACAGCGGTGATCGTCAGAAGTTCAGAAAGAAGTTATCGGTATTCGAGTCATGCAGGTGTTACAATTTATAAAAGAAACACATATTTCTACGTTCTCCGCATAAATAAGGAAAAACGTCTTTAAAATCTTGTCTTGTATCCTAATATCAGCGATGCACAACCGGCGGCCTGCGGGCTTTTTCATGCGGCCCACTTGGCTAAATAAAAATCGACCACATTAATTTATTCGTATGACCTAGGGCCTGGAAACATTTTGGCCTGCGACGCCCTATAAATAATATTATATTATTGGTTCCGTTTTGTAGGTGTACATGACGAAATGATGTTCCTGAAAACATAGAAGTAACGGATGTAAAATTAATATCTCTTATTTAAGTCGATGCAATGTAAAGTAAAATCATGTGTTTTTTATTTGAAAATTGGATGGCGTAGACATATCATAGTTGATTTAATTATATACAGAAGGTAGGTATATCACATCTTGGCCTTTCGTTTATGTCGGCCTTTTTGTGGGTCAGTCTTTTTATAAGCCGATATTGTCGTACTGTTCATTGTGGAAAATTAAGTTTTTTTTTTATAATATGACCGTAAGACATTTTAGTAATTATGCCTGATCTTTAAAAAATAAAATAAAACTAGCATTTTGTTTTTTATGCGTAAATCGAAACATGCCACCAAAATAACGGTAAATTTAACCACATGCATAAAAAGAGCGTGTTTCATTCGAATTTTGGGAAGTGGATCGCCTTAATATCAATCGTTAGGATTTTCGGATTCTACGATCAAAATATTTAACGGTTTCCGTTCTGTTATACAAAAATAGTCGACTGGCTGAATAACCTCAGCATCCCCTATAACCTCCACCATACAAAGAAGAAGAAGAGTGAATTACCTTAACATGTTTTTCTACACTCTTCACGTGTTTAATGAAAAGCGTCTAAAAAGGCTGTGTTGTGTTATTTAAACAAATGAAACAAGTATCTATGATCTGGGTTTGATGGAATAAAAGACCACGTTTTAAAATCTTCACAAAAATGTTGATTCGGTTTTATGATCTCAGCGTAAAAAAAAGTACAGAAAAACTGGTATTTATTTGATTTAATTTAACATATTCCCGCTATTTTTACGTTGCGTTAGCAACAAATGCTGTTTTTTAAGGCGGGACATCATTAAAGCGAACATAATAAGAACATTGTAATTTTTTGAATTGAACTTTGATATCTTTAGAATTAAATTAAATTACACAATTAGATATGTACTTACATATTGAAGAGTGACAAATGATCAAAATACACATTTTAATGACATATTTCCACAGAATATAGAATACACACTAGAAGTGTCTTCCGCGTAGTTTTAAAGATGGAAGCCGGTGTCCCTTTGACTTATATCCATTAGCAGTGGGGGTGCATTGCTCCATGACCAAAGATAGAGTATACGAGTATGTAGTTCAGGTATGAATTATGTATTGAATAATTGAAAATAGGGATTTTATCATTATCTTTCGCCAATTGTTGTGACAAGTGTACAAGTTCCTCACAAAATTCATGGAAAAATTACGTTTTGATCAAAATATTGTCACATTTTTCTGTAATTGTTCTTACGCTACATTTTTCTTGGGGTAGGCAAAGCTTTTCAGCCTTTATGCACTGCACGTTACTGTCGATTAATAGCTTTTGGTTTTAGCCCCAAGAAAGCCAATGAAAATACACGCTGTCTCTCTCACACTGACTCTCGCATTGTATGTTGCCATTCAATTTGCTAGATTTTTTTTTAATTTATTTACGGACCATTGTCCAATTAAACAGAATACACAACACGAAATGAAATAAACAATAGCTACGAAATTAAATGAAGATGAAATTTTGTGTTGTATAAAAATAATTTACTTTTAGACCACGAAACACGCCCACATCGCATTTCTTGGATATTCCTTCATAAAGCAAGTTTTTTACATTATTATAAAGAATGGCATAATGTCTGTCGTCTGCCTGCGAAAAAAATCCTTATTGTTAACCTTCGGAGGTTTGCCATACAAAAGGAGTTGACCCCGTGTAATGTTACTTGAAAATTACGCGAAGTGTCTACCAGCATTTCAGTTTTAAAGCATGCTTGTATGGTGGGGGTAAGTTATTGTCAGAACCAAAAGGTTACATCACAATTTAAAGGAAAATTGAGACAAAATTCAAATACAACACATTCGTTTTCTTTTTCCTAAAGTTTTTTCTAAAAATTAAACGTTAAATACAAAGTGTTGTCTTTATTTAATACTAGCTGGAGTACCCGGCGTTGCCCAGGGTCATGTATGGTTTGAAGTAGAATTTTGATGATGTATTAACCCTACCCCTACCCCTACCCAATAATTTTCCTCTTATTTTTAACGTCAAGTGGGCAAAATTATATAAATTATAAATATTTTAAAATTAAAAATGACATAAATTATAATATCAACGTTATGCTTTACGGGGTAAGAAAGGGGGAAGTGGGTGGTTTTCGAAATTTCATGTAGACAGTGACCTTCCTCTTATTTTGAAGGTCAAGTTTGCAAAATTTCATCAATCTCAGAATAAAACTGTAGATTTGCATACAAAACAAATACACACCGCCCGTCCGTGACATTCTTCTTTATATAATAGAAGTGTGTTGTGGGGGTGTTCGTGTGCCCGAATTAAGCTTAATTTTTCCTAACTTTTAGATTTTATAACCAGTTTTACTATCCGTTTTCAATCCAATTTCAACCGTCATCAGGAAAGGCTGAGCATGTTTTTATGACCCTCGAGTTCAACGGTTTAAACAATTTGCAACTTCAGACATGACAATAACAGATTGTTCGCTTTATTATGAATAAACTGTTGGAGGAGCACAAGGTTGTATGCACTGAAGTGAAGGTTTGAAAGCGAGGTACGACAGGTAGTGCTACGAGGTTTCGGGTTTTATTTAAAATCAACTTCACCATAAGGCTTTCAATTACCCCCAATAAGGAACTTCAGTTCATTTGTTTATTTATTTTGTATCAATAATGACGTTCTAACTTAAATACCAGTATGTGTTATTTTTTTTTTAAGTTATTTTTCATAGTTAAAATAATTTTCAATGTTTTAATTTTTCAAAGTCTATGGCCGGTCGGTTTTGAGGTTAGAATGTCAAGTTTCAAAATAAGGATGAACCTTACCCTACATAATTTTATATTCTACTATCTGAAGTATCCGGCGTTGCTCGGAGTTTTTACAGTTACCCCTACCTCTACTCCTAACCAGTATTTTTATTCTTATTTTGAACGTAATGTATGCAATATTTCATTAATAAGTTCCCAAATTCTGCTTTTAGGCATGGGAAAGGGCGATGGATGTGATTCTTAAATATCCCATGTAGACAGTGACATTCCTATTGTTTTGAAGGTCAAGTGTGCAAAAATTCATCAAGCTTGTAATATAACTGTAGATTTGTATACAAAGCAAACGCACACCGGAGGGACATTCTTCTTTATATAATAGAAGAAGATTCATAGTAAACTATAACTGAACTTAAGTAGTAAAATTATGTACCTTTTTAGAAACTTTCACCCAAATAATAGTATTTAACATTAACATCATCATAATATCCGTATAAATAACTGTTTACCCGTGAATATTCTTATTTCTTTCCCTAATAATAGCTTCTTTTATTTTTATGTTGAACAATAAATATGAGATATTTATATAACAATATAGAGCTTGAATTCACACAAATTAAGTTTAAATTTCACCAAAACTAAAAAAAAATACGAAACAAAATCAACAAATAAACTTTTACGTATAAATTCAAAACAAGAATACGCACGGCCGAGACCCGTGATGTCAGATGTTCTCAGAATGCAATGGTACCAACATAACAAGGTGTTTTGATTAGATATTTTCAGTCACTTTTAAATAACGATTTGTGAATACTCCACTGAAGAGTCGTGGGGAACTCATTGACAGACCTCGAACGTGAAAAACAAGCACCTTGTTGTAGACCCTGCTATTGAATTGCAAGGGCTCTCTCTTCCTCGGAAGACGTGGACCTCATTAAACCATATCCGATGTAGTCACAGCCGTTGTGCATATATGATACATGAATGGGGTCTAAAGGATTCCAAACTTTGTGAATATGGACATATACAAACAAAAGAACAAATCGTAGAAGAATGTCCCCTTCATCAGTTTCCCTATGTCACATCTGTGCTGAATTAAGTGTCTCCCGATGCCATCGCCTGGCTGAATAACCTCTGTATCCCACTATGACCTCCACCAACTCTCTTCCACCGTACGAAGAAGAAGAATTCTAAGTATACTCGTATATTATATATAACAAAACTAGTATATTCAGAATCGGCGTTTGCTGATATCTTTTTTACTGGAGCTCCTTGTTGACATTATTTGAGTTTTATGATGTTGTTTTTACATGTATTTAAACTTTATATTATCGGAACATTATTTTAGAAATTTTTGTTTCTAAAAAACGAACTTGGTTGCATGAAAGTTTCTCATTTATAACAGCATTTAAATTGTTATGTACATTTTGAACATTATAGCTATTAGTCCATAAAAAACGTATACGGTTACCGTTTACGTACTACTTAACGGTACTTAATACCAAAAGAATGATACTATCACATTTTCATTCTTTCAAAATCAGTTTATTTGAATGTTTTTATTAAATTTATTAAGTTTTTTCATTTGCACCTTTTTTATCGTAGTATTTATTATGTTATGTTTCTATAAAACCCCCGATCGGGCGTAATAAAGGTTTGCTGTATTGTAAACACGCTTTACAACAACATAATAATTATAAACGTATTACCCACCCATTACGCTGTAAGTAGCTACTTACATATTCTCTACCTTCTTACTTACTTTATACTTATATTATTGTATTTGGTACTGAGCCACTTGTTATACTCTTTTGTACAACCTGCAATTATAATGTAACCTTAACCCTGACTTGTTGTCTGTGGTATTTTTTTTAAATACTAATTAATTCCCTGTTTTACCTATTGCCTACCCTGATTACAAACTCTGCGCATGCCACTGCATGTATTCACATAGATATATAGTCATTTGTTTAGCCTATTCAAAGTCAAGGTTGAAATATCTCTTGTTGCATTTACAAATTTAAATATTTCGTAAGACTATCGATGAAAGGGAATGTAGATAAACTACTGTAAACGGGTCTTTGACGTACAATATAAACGATTACCCGACACACTGATGTTACAAAAGTTCTATCAGTAATTAATTAATTTCATATGGATAAATTGGGCAGGTACCTATTGCCAAGGAGGAGCATGTCGTGAAAATGATTTTTGTACTTTTTTTAAATTCCCAAAGTTTGCTATTTCAAATTGGCTGTTTTTTTTTTTAATTTTCACCCAAAAAAAATTGTCGATAAGTGTTGAATTTTTTTTTGTATTTTCAAAGCTAACCTGTTAACACCTAAATTCTAGTGCCCAAATTCTCCAATCTAGGTACCTACTGTTAACAAATAAGTTCGAAACTTTTACGACCCGATATTTAAGAAAATGTTAATAAATAAAATTAAAATGAAGATGAGACCATTACTTTGTTTTTTTTTATTTTCTTTGTCTTTTTCTATTTCATATTTCATTTGAGATGTTGTAATTATTATTTTTTTATCAGGTACTATATACTAAATAAGCATTTAAAAATACAAAATACAGACTAATTATAAAAATGTTTACGAATATTGTAAACTATTTGATATTCTTGTGTTTTTTCTAATTAAGTGCGTCTTTTATGTCGTTTTTAGTGCTGTTTTTAAGGTTGTTTCATTGACCTTTTCCAGCCAGACTTTAATTCTAGACTTGCGCTGATAGGATTCCGATTTGTGTTATCAAAATTAAATAAATTAATAATTAGATTAAATAAACTCACCGAAGATTGTGGCACAATGAATATTTCTACGTATATTATTTCAGTGTATATTATTTCGACGGCCTCCATGGTCGAGGGGTAAGGCTCTCGACTACGAATCTGAAAGTCGCGGGTTCAATTCCGGCATGCGCAAGTAAATTTTATTTAATTAATTTGTGCTGTTTCACAATTCATTTATTTAAAAATAATATGTAGTATATTTGCGCACGTTCTAGAGTGGAAGATACTCTCAGTATCGCCCTGGTGAAAGACCACCATTCAGAATTGAAACGTTGCTTGAAATGGCTTTTAGCCGTGTTTGGTGATCAGATCTGAATAGCCAGGTATTTCCCCACCTTCCTCTTGCCATAGTCTCACTGACTCTAGACGGTGGGGAACAGTTGAGACTCTTGTGCGGTATTCATGTAAAAAAAAAAATTATAAAACCAGTAATCTTTTACAATCGCACTGCGTTCTTAATACGAATTTTATTTTTAAAAAAATTAAAAAAAACATTATGATAAGCAACAGCGGTATTAATTCGATACTCGGATTCAAACGTATATATATATATACTGTCAGGTTCATAAAAATAAATAAAAAATAATTGCACATGCGGAGGTCCAAGACCACGGCAAGATAAAAACCCAAACCACAAATCTACAAGTGGTCTATAGGTTCTTAGGGTATTAGGTTGGTTTAAATTATAACACGATTTTACAGTTGGCGCTTCCAACAAATGTCATATCATACTAACATTAAAGATGCCGTCGATTCCCCTTACATATTTACGAATTTTTATAATAAAGTAAAAAATTAAGTGAGTTATTTTTTATTTATTTTTATGAACCTGACAGTATATTTCTTTCTTTTTTTTAATTATGTTTTTTTTTACTAAGTCCGACTATCGAATAAATACCGAAACAGCTATTTCAATTGGGGGAGACACCAAATAGTGCATTGAAAATAACTATTTCGCAAAACTTTATACGCATAAAAATTGAAAAAATCCCAACACGCCATGTTAAAAGTTATTTTATGTGACTTTTGCCAATAGGTACTGCCAACCTAAAAAAGAAAATAAAGTATTTCAGTTGGGGGAGACACCAATATATTTTTTAATATTTTCTTTAAAACCCAACCATGAATATATAAAATAGCTTATAAGTTCTTAGGTAACCCAAAAACCCCGTGAAATAGGTTCTTGGGTTCAACTAAGGGTATTAGTTTTGGTTATTTAAAAAATAAGAAAAATGGTGAAAAATGAAAAATATGTTTGGAAAGAGTACATATTGGCAAATGTCATGTCAAATAACTTTGAACATGGCGTCATGTGGTTTTTGGGATTTTTAAGTGTATTATGAGTAATATATTTGTGGAATCTTAATTTAAGTGCATTACTTGCTTCTTATCGTAATTAAATTCAATAATTTTTTTTTTAAATAAAATGCGTATTAAGAATGCTACTCGATTGTAAAACATTATTATAAATTCTTCAATAATTTTGATTATCGATCACAGATCTTGCTATTTTATTAAACTGGATACAGTGATTATAATAAGGAACTCCAATGAAAAATATTATGGCTATCAAACTTTAATCATATAAAATTATACGAAGAATTTATAAATCGTTATTTAAAAGTGAATAAATAATCATCTCATCAAAACACCTTGTTATGTTTGTATTGTTACATTTGGAACATCTGACGTCGCGTGCGCATTCGAATATAAAATTATTAACATTTGACGTTTTAACCTCAAAACTGATCAAAACCGACCAGCCATAGATTTGGAGCGTTTTGGCCGACTTTGAAAAATTGAATTGTCATTAAAAAATAAATAAATAAAAAATGGTCTGGAGTTCCTTATTATGTATTTGATTTACACGATACTTGAAGGGAAGAGAAATTTGTTTACATGTCATCGGGACAAGAGAAAAGAATGAAATTTTCTGTGCGATTATAGATTTTTATAATCTCGTTGATTTTGTAGTTCCTTGTTCATATATATTTGCAAATAGAATGTTTTGAATAAACGCTTGTCAGGTGGCTAGTAAGTAGGTACCGGTAGGTAGCTACAGACTCATTAAAATGTTCTATTCGTTTTCTATGTGGGGGAAGAATGATGTGGAGTTATGTTGCAATATATACGTAGTTTCTTTGTCTGAAAGTGGTTTTATAACAAGGAATGTTTTTTTTATATCATTTTGATTCGATCTGAAGCATGATCAAATATTAGAATTATGTTGAATAATCTTAAATAGTCTGGAATTCCTCATTACATAGAATCGTATTACGACAGACTTGCCCAAGAAGCTGTTATTACGCTTATGAATTATTGTGATTTGGTATAATAGCTCTTATGTATGGTGTAATTAGGGCTTATCTACCATAAGGTAAGACCTCATAAACGCTATTGTTAACCACAAGATTAATAGATGATTATTTATTCGTGTCATGTATACACAACAACTAACAGACTACGCAGATGGGAATTTTCTAAATATTATTATTAAGACGACATTTGTGAGATTCGTGAGATAGAAATTAATATTCCTAGAGCATAGATTGTACACTAATAATAATAATAATACTTGGACGATTTATATAGCGCCGTTTTTGTGAAAAATCACCTCAAGGGCGCTGCAATACTAGCAATGGGTCATGACTCATTTTGTTAAGAGCGGGAGTCACGGTACCAGCTCAATATTTTCGTACGACTCAATTGAACGACGCTCATTTACGCGCCGGCCGAAGCTCCACGACTCCCAGCTCTTCCAGTTCATACCCCAGTTTATACGACTCCCAGCTGCTGCGGCTCCCAGCGTATATGTGTAGATACATAACGTCCAAATGCCAGACCAGGTGTAAACCTTAGAGTAGGTATATTATTACTCTAATTTAGCCTTGTAGAAATCAGATACTTATACGATGATTTTATGTAAACAAATTAGAACAAGGACTTTATTTAAAGATCCATCACCATAGAAATGCGTAAGAATACTATCGAAAATCTGAGATATGTTTATCTTTTTAGATAAATAAGAAGTGATTCCAAGGTTTGTCAAAGAGAATGACAGTTCAATTGAGCCGTGGTACGGTTTACCAGGAGTTGTACACTCACGGCTCATCAAAATAATCCGGCACAAATGAACGGCTCGTTCATGAATGATTCATCTCTATATATTGACATACATGCCTGTGCAGACGGCAAATGGAGGAACAAACGAACGTAAAAACTATTTAGTGTTTCCACAAAATTTAATCTAGCGACTCCATCGACAGCAAAGTTAAGAATATGCAAGCTATAGCTAGGTTACCACGAGTAAAACATTATTTTATGATAAAACAAGGTGCAAATTGACAGTTTAACTTTGCAGTAAGTAACATGTAGATATCGGTGACATCTATAATTTGTACGACTCGAAAGGTCTTGTCTTGTGAATCGATGATATAAGTTTTCTTTTGAATCGACATAGATCGCACTTGGAATTGCCTGTTCATTGTTCATTACTGTTAGGCCAGCCATACACGTAACTATATACTTGACAAGTATGCTTGAGCTGAAAACTTGGGCAAGTATACTTGCGCGTGTGTAGAACACAATTTGAAAAATTTATCATACACACGCGCAAGTATATTTATGCAATTCTTCAGCTCAAGCATACTTGTTAAGTATACAAGTACGTGTATGGCCGGCCTTAGAGGCTGCCACAAATGTATACATGTATACAAATTATGGCCTATTCATTGAAACATCATTATCGCAGTAAATTAGCTGAATTAGAAGCGATAAATTGTAAATTTATTTATGAGAGCTATCTTATTTACTAAGTTTTATATTCAATAAATGATTTGAATTGCTAAAGGTGTTTCTCTAAAATATTTGAATTATCGCCATCTATTTTCGCATATCACGTTTCGTTTAACCTTAAATAAAATGTTTTGACTGTCTAACTACTAAGATTTTACCGTTCTTTGTATAGTCAAATTTTGTTCATAAATTATTAAAGGTTTTTGTTTCAAAAGCGGAGAAAAAATAATAGAAGAGAAAACAAACAAACACAAAGAAATTAATATAATTTGTTTTTTTGTTACAGAGAATGACTTGGTGGGACTGGAGCTACTTGTACGTCCTCGTACCTGCGTTGATCGCCATCTTCCTGCTAGCCCTGTTCAGCGTGGTCACCGTCCTAGCGGCCCTGCGTCTGTACGCCTACTTGACCTGCGGCAAGTGCAGGAGCCCCGCCAAGATGGAGGGCAAGACCGTCATCATTACGGGGGCCAACGGGGGCATCGGCAAGGAGACAGCCCTGAATTTGGCCAAGAGAGGAGCACGCGTTATCATGGCGTGCAGGAATTTGGACCTTGCGAATAAGGCTAGAGGTATGTAATTTATTAATTAACCATAAATCACAAATATATCCATTCTGGAAGAGCTAGGCATCCACGATGAGCTATCAACCGTCTGCCTACAGCCACCGGGGTGCAGTCCATAAAGGCTGAAAAGCTGTGCCTACCCTAAGAGAAATGTACCATAAGAAGAAATTATGGAAAAAGTTAAATAGGCGATACAGTTAATTTTTTTTTTAAATCTATGTATTTAATAAGGTACTTGTACGCTCATTTATTCAGTTGACCATAATAATCAGCGGAAGATGATATTAATATAGTGTTTTTAAACATTTAATCCACATTTCATACCCGAACTTGAAAAACTACGCACAGCCAACCTTTGGTCATAGAGCAATACACGCCACTGCCTACAGCGTATCCCGAGATACTTTGGACCGTTGCTCACCAAACCTGGAAAAGCTCATGGTCACTGGCAGCCACGAGAAGCAGAAGAAAATCACCGATACGTTGGAGCAAATACATAAGATGATAATACACTCAGCTTCTGACATTTGAGATGACATCATGCTACACTAGCGCCTCTTGTGGCCCGAGATGTACGAATTGGTTTTTTTCATACAATTTAATGGATTTTATGTGAAATATATTCTTAATAAATTATAAAAATCGGAAATTCAATGTAGTTCAACAGTTGTTATTGGGTCTTCGTCCATCTCTCCTAGTTTCACAACATGTATCCTCAAGTATCTGAACCTTCTTCCCATCATGGAAGAGTCCATATAGTATCAAACTTTCTTAAACATTCTTAAATTTATTTTCAGACGAAATCATCGAAACTTCTAAGAACAGCAACGTCGTTGTCATGAAGTTAGACCTCAGTTCTCTGAAATCAGTGAGAGAATTCGCCGAGGAAGTCATCAAGACCGAACAGAAGCTGCATGTCCTCATCCACAACGCGGGATACGCCCAGACCTTCAAGAAGACCACAACAGACGATGGCTTAGAAATGACCATGGCCACGAACCACTACGGACCTTTCTTGCTAACTCATTTGCTGATTGACCTGATGAAGAAGAGCGCCCCGGCAAGGATTGTGGTTGTAGCATCAGAACTGTATCGCCTTGCCTTCCTTAATCTGGAAAACCCCAATCCGACAACTACTTTCCCTGCTTACCTTTATTACGTTTCTAAGTACGCTAATATCTGTTTCACAAAGGAACTAGCCAGACGACTTGAAGGAACTAACGTCACAGCTAACTGCTTACATCCCGGCATGGTAGATTCTGGAATCTGGAGAAACGTTCCTTTCCCATTGAACTTGCCTTTAAGCCTGATCATCAAGGGTTTCTTTAAGACTCCAGCTCAAGGTTGCCAGACTTCTGTGTACTGCGCAGTTTCCGAGGAAGTGGAAAACATCACCGGAAAGTATTTCTTGGACTGTGCCGAAAAGGACGTGCACTCCGGAGCCAGCGATATGGCCAAGGCTAAGAAACTGTGGGAATTGTCCGAAGACTTGGCCAAACTGCAGCCGACTGACCCTAAAATCTAAGCTACAATTTGCTGTAGGTTTAAAGGTGTCGTGAACTATTTCAATAAGCTATGTTGGATTTACCTATAAGCCAAGCTTTTTGGGCCTTGCTTAAAATAGAACCTATTTTATGAACACCCAACTTACAGGACTCTTCTATGTCTAGCTTGGAGCACAAAGTGAGGGTAAGTCCGGCAACATTAATAAATAGAGACATAGTAGATTTTCTACATCATATTGTCATACTTAGGAGATTTTATTTCTTTTGCTAATTTGGAACAAACCTCTTTATGTTATATATTTTTTTTTTTTACATTTTTCGACATAGCTTTTTACCGTTTGCTATTATTTTTTAATCGTGTTGTACTGATCCATCACTATTTATTGTTGAAACTAACTGTTATAAAGAACCTAGTTGTAAGTAGGTTTACTAGGTGCTTAGGTTAGGTCTATGAAGTTAATCGATTTGTAATAAATAAAAAAAACGATAAATAAAAAATACCTTCAAAAAGAATGTTTCATTATTTTACAAAATAAACATCATCCAAATTCCTCAAAACTTATAAAACGCCGCACACACTTTGGTTCATCCATGCTTATACTTCTTTTCATATCGTAGAATGCACAACTCCATTTCGTCAAATTTTACAGGAGACACAAAAAACTGTTTATTTTTCAATGAATATTAAATTGTTGAGATATACTTTGGAGGTGCTTTACATTCATAAATAAGGTATTTAACCTTTTAGACACTGGAAGCGCACTCCTGCGCCGCCCATGCATGCCCTTTACTCGGACGGCTCCCCGTGCGCTGCAAAACTTCTATAGTTTAAAGAGACCCGCGTGTGATAGAAGTCATTCATATTTTTGACGCATAGAAAAGTTTATAAAAGAATTGTTTTATCAACGGGGAGAGGGACGTCGAAGAGTTATTATTTATTAATTCAAAATAATGATAGTATTATTACGTAATACGATAAACATAATGTTTTTAAATAGAAAAATATTTATTAAATATTTAAAAAATTTACATAGGCTTAGCATTTTTCAAAATCTAATCAGAAATATTACTTTTTTTCTGACCGTCCCATTGTATGTTTTACAAAATATTTAAAATACGAATATGATTTTTAAAGTGGAGAAAAGTATGTTTAATCATTTATCAGTGGGTTTTTGTAAATGAACGTAACCAAAGATTTGTAATCCGCATTACAAAAAAAAAAACTGTTTTTTAATAAATATTTTTCTATTTAAAAACATTATGTTTATCGTATTGCGTAATAATACTATCATTATTTTGAATTAATAAATAATAACTCTCCGACTTCCCTCCCCCCCTTATGAGCGCCCTTGAGGTGATTTTTCACAAAAAAACGGCGCTATATAAATCGTCCAAGTATTATTATTATTATTATTAATATATATAAATAGTTATTGCACAGTTTTAGACTGTTTTTATTTAAAGAATTCTACGATTCAAACGAAGATCAAAGTTATGAAACACAAATAACAATTATTGTAACGCTAACATATATGCATGCAGTATTTTTATATTTGTACAGGTACAAGCACCTTGTTGTAGACCCTACTATTAAATTTCCAGGGTTCTCTCTCCCTCGTAAGACGTGGACCTCATTAAACCGCATCCGGTGCATTCACAACCGTTGTGCGCATATGATACATAAAAGATTCCGAACTTTGTAAATGTGGACATATTCAAAAAACAGAACACATTGTAGAAGAATGTCCCCTTCATCAATTTCCCTATGGCATTTCTGTCTGAACCAAGTAATTCCCGATGCCGTCGACTGGCTGAATAACCTCAGCATCCCACTATAACCTCCACCAACTCTCCTCCACCATACGAAGAAGAAGAAGTTTCTTGAAGCACTGGAGCTTTAAACTTACAATAATATTTTTTCCATTTCATATTCCGTATGTATACCCGCCACCAAATAATTCATCTCCATATTAAGCTTCACATGCTAAAAACGTTTTTTCCCCTTCTGTCTTCTGTTGACTTCTGTCACAAGCGGGACTTTTTAAATCCTAGTAACTTTGCAGCGCACGAGTGAGCTGCCCGCGAACAGGACGTGTATAGTTCGGTGAACGGGTGTGCTTCCCGTGGGTAAAAGGTTACGACGGGACATTGTCACCATAGATGAAGAGTTTTTTCTGAAGAAACAGAATGAATCCCTACAAGATCAGTAAAAATCAAATATTTATTCAGTACAACATTAAAAAATAAATTAATAACAAATCAATAAGGGTAGAATTCGTCAATACCGTCACACATCACGAGTCTATAAAAGTTATTAAGTCATTCATTGATTCACAGCTGTTGTGGGAACTGTTACTTCTGAAATTTTCTTTATTTAATTCTTCGTCAATGATGGAGGTGTACTCGTTAATGGCTAAAATTGATACGAGGGTTTCCGGCTTGGTGTCCATTAATGATACCTCGTTTTTTTTTGACCTGAGAGATTTCCTGGACATATTCTTCATCAGATCTTCAATGTGGGCATCTCTTGTCCGAATCAAATTCTCAAGGTGGCTAGCCTGGGAAGAAACATCACAAAACTTAATGCAACAACTGTGCGACAGACGTCTAGTATGAAGGAGACAGCGTGAAAGTGAGATAAAAATAATATGAAGAGTGGAAACCGGTTGTCCAATGTCGCGTTTTCATCACATGGTTTTGAGATAATACATTATGTTAATTACGGTATTTTTTTAACGTTAACTCCGCACTTTGTCGTCTTTGAGGATGCTGTATGGAGGGTCTTTTTGAGGAGAGGAAGGAGTGAACATGGGTTTTTAAGAGACCTATGTCTGTATTTGGTGTTAATACATATATTTTTATTTCAGATCCATCTATGTAATGTATCCAGTGTTTTATTTGATTTTTAAAATTATGTGATTTTTAAAGGATAGTGGGATTTTGTTGTAGAATTTAGTATCATAGTATAAGAAGTTCTTTTGTCCAAATGTTGTGTCTGTGGTTCCTTGTTGTATGTGTTTTTGACTCTATGATCTAGTGTTTCTAATATGTGTGATTGTTGTTATTTCTTGTTTTTTGTATTTATGAATGTAAAGTAGTATTGTTTTAAAGTATAATTGTTTTATTGACATAATGTTAAGTGTGCTAAAGATTTCATCAGTACTAGTTCTTAGAGGGACTTTAAGTATGATTTTCATGATAATTTTTTGTGTTCTAATGAGTAAATTTAAAATATTATCATACACATAGCATATCAATGGAAGACTTGTTGGGAAGATTGCTTCTGTTGAAGGAGACTAGATTGTCTTTTAAATGAATAATTGGACTGGCAGAATAATAGTCTGTTGACATAGATGTCATAAAGATAATGAACGGATATTACATTAAATTTAATGAGTGCACGGTGACAGGAATGAGGATGAGCACCGCAAAAACAGATGTTATGGTTATAGGAAGAGACAAAACTCACTGTAACATCTACGCTAACGGGACACAGTTGAAAGAGGTTGACCAATTTAAATACCTTGGGGTTGAATTCTCATGCGATGGCCAGCAAGATGGAGAAATTGGCCGTAGGACAGGTACGTCAAGTGGTGTGTTGCGTTCTCTCTACAGCTCAGTGATAAGGAAAGCTGAGCTAAGTATCGAGACAAAGTTGGCAGTGTACAAATCAGTGTATCGCCCCATGCTTACTTATGGTCACCAGATCTGGATGTTGATTGAGCAAACACGTTCCAGGATCTAAACTGCCGAAATGAGATTTTTGAGAGGAGTTGTAGGAGTCACAAGATAGGGTCGAATAAGAGGCTCGATGATCCAGGAGGAACTAAACATCGAACCGCTGTTACTCTTCATAAAATAGTCGCAACGGAGGTGGCTTGGGTACGTGTTAAGAATGCCAGAAGGTCGAACTCTGCTGAAAATTCTGGGTGCCATTCCAAAGGGAAGACATCCAGTGGTCCGCCCCAGATACAAGTGAGAGAAGCAACTCCAGAGGCTGTGCGAGGAGAGGATGAACCTAATATGAACGGATACTGTTGATATAGCATAGGGCAGGGACGCCTGGAGGCGACTTGTCGATGCGATGGGTCCCTGACCCGACTAGGACAAGGGAAAGAAGATGTATATATGCACGAAATAAAAAAATATGGAGGGAAGGTATTATATTATGTAAATACCCTACTAACTACATATCGACGCAATTTACTTTGCAATCGTTACTGTCGATATTTTGATTTGCAAAAAAGTATATGTATTCAAAAAATGATATTTTTTTTGTTAGTTCCTTTTTTGACCACAAAGTTTAGTATGTCAAGCTCCCTACCGATGGGCAGAGAAAATGGATTGCCACACAACTCTGTCTTGGCGCACACTCCTTGTTTCATCCACATTCATACATACTCTTGACATTTATAACTATTTTTTTTACTTCTTCCCGGGGTATCTTTCCTCCATCTCCGTTGTCCGCTTAGTATCTCTGAAACATGTCTTTATCAACTGACTCAAAATTTCCTTTCCTAAACTTATTCATTATACTTACATTATTAGGCCTTACGGTCATTTAGGTTCTTGCATTATTACTGAGGCAAATATTTTGTAATAATAATATTAAGAGCATACCTTTTGCTTGAGGATCTCTATGGCTTCATCTTTCTCCGATAACTCATTTTTAAGAGATTCATAGACCTCGTAAGCGATGACCTTCTTCTTAAATACCTCTATACTGTCCCCACCGCACCTTCTTCTCACATGGATGATCATCACGTCACCTTTCATTGTGAAAAAAATTATTTAAATAGAAAATATTAAGTGTAAAACTGAGAGTATCTACCACTCTGGAACCTGCCGCTAGTATAGTAGATATACATTATTTCATATTAATTATAAGTGAAATAACACACATGATATTAAAATTTATTTGCTCAGGTGGCCTCTGAATCTGATGGAGCCTCTACATGATGGGCCATTAGCTGGCTGATAATTACAACGACACTACACGATGGCGAGGTTCAGTTCTACTTTCAACGTTCTTCCGGATGAACATGCCGCTGCGGCAATATATATGGTCAAAAAACGAGATGATTACTTTTTATTAGAATATTAGGCAATGACTTTTCAAACAAATGATATGTAAATGTTTTTTATGATATTATATACTACCTAATATCATAAAATTAATTTCAGATATTCAGAAAATATAATATTTTTTATAATTTGTTGTCATTGTTTTGTTTTTCCTCTCTTCCAATAATTCTTGCCCGATAAAAATAGGAAATAAATGCAGAGATATTTATTTAAAAACTTAATTTAAATACAATATTTGGAGAGCCATAACTTTAAAAATCCGTATTTGGCGTTTATTTTTGTATTTGGGATTTCATATACATTCATCAAAGGAATAATTCGATGAATTTTATAGTTTCATCACATGTCCAAACTACTGCCATTACATTGAAAAATGTTTCGAAGCTACGTAAATATTACTAACTAGGACGTCATCTCAAGAGCACGTTCAAGCGGACACTGAGCAGTTCGCCACGTGTAGGGGGCGCCACCATCCTTTGATGTATGGACGAAAAACCGACAACAAGGCCATCCCGTACCATCGCACGCCATTGTTCTGCTCCATAAGCCATCCGATGCCACTATTCCCATTACACGATGGGCCATTCGTGGTGGGCCAGGTGATGGCCCATAATGTAGAGGTTCCATGAAGCTGAGGTTCTTACCACTCGACCATACATGTATTCAAATCTTTAATTTTATGTCACCTTGTCTATGGTCAGTGGGAAACTTTTGGCAACACATAAACAAAAACTATTTCTAATTATTAATTATTTTTATTGAGATTTAAAAACCTCATTCTAATATTTAATCATTGAAGAAAATAATATTAACATAACCTAAATGAAATATGAAACCGGACAAAAGGACAGAAACTAAAAAGATTTGTCGCATCTGGGACTCTAACCCAGGTCCTCTGCCTATCCGGGGCAACGCTCAACCGACTTAGCTAATGAGACCAGTTCAATTTGTTTTATTTAGGTTATGTTAATATTATTTTCTTCAATGATTAAATGTTACAATGAGTTTTTTAAATCTCAATAAAAATAATTAATAATTAAAAATTGAATTCTTTAGACTTTTATAAAAAGTCAATAGATGTCTCATATAAATAAAAAGTCGGATTTTAATCCGAGACACTGTTTAATTTTGCAATTGTGTTCGGGTAGAATTTTTAAACATCATAAAAATAGCTTCCAATAATGTGAGATTAAAAATGGAAAATAATATTCACAAATCTTGAATTTGAGATATGATATCGATGAAGATGACACAAATTGAACTGGTCTCATTAGCTAAGTCGGTTGAGCGTTGCCCCGGATAGGCAGAGGACCCGGTTCGGGTCCCAGATGCGACTGAAATCTTTTTAGTTTCTGTCCTTTTGTCCGGTTTCATATTTCATTTAGGTTATGTTAATATTATTTTCTTAAATGAAAAACTATTTCTATTAAGGTAAGTGCTTACTTTCATCATCAATGGCTCCTACATCATACCAGCTTCCATCACTAGAAAATTTATCATCCCCTTCTAACTCCAGCCTTTTCTTCTCTTCATCCTTCTTTATCTTCTCCCGCAGATCTGTTAGCACCTTCTCAATCACCCCGGGTGTGCAATTACAAATGTCTACCATGCTTTTCTCATCCAACTGTATTCTGAGCTTCTTGAGAACTTTCCTATTTAGCGTGTGCCAATTTTCCATTTTCGTTGCAAATGAGAATCTTGTGCTGTAGTTGTGCATCTCTACCAGTCTCGGGTAGAATTGGTTAATGATTTCGGCTAGGAGCTCTGGGAAAATTGGAAAAAAAACTCTGTAAAAATATTCGAGGCAAAGGTGAAAAGAAAAAAGTGACAGATATAGCGAGAACACCAAAACGACGAGACTCGTCAGAGTACTGCTATCTCCTATATTTCAACTTTTTACACAGTGTTGAAACATGGACACTAAAGCTAGGGTTTCCTAAGCGGGGCTGTTATCTAGCGGCCGTAATGTAGCGGTGAATGACATCACTAAACCGCTGTCTATACATACCAGATGGCATGATTGTCATAATAGCAATGCCGTCATTTGCATGACGGCCGCCACAGCGGTAAAAAACAGTTGTGGAACGTTTTTCTCATGTAGCGGTGAACATTTAAAAAAGAAATGAGTGCAAGCATGATTTGAACCAACAAAAAAGGCAAAATTTTGTTTAATTTTGTAAGAAATCATGAAGCTTTATATAATTTGAAAAGCAAGCCCGGTTAAAACAAAATCTATGGAGAAATATCTGGACTATATTTGAAAAATCAGGTATGTGTAAAATGTAAATAGGTACTTTATAATTTTTAATATTATGTTTCATTGGAATACAATATTATATAATAGGTAATTGGGAAAAATTTTGCAGTTGACTCATGGATTATTGGCAATGCAGTAAAATTTGAAATGCACCCTCTGTAGTATGATTTTTAAACATCCCACTCTCCTCCAAACGATAGTTTTCGTCTTCCGATGACTCTTCATCTTCCAAATATACTAATAATTCTATGTCTAGATCATCCATTCTCCACCGCAAACGTCACTGTGTCCGTCGTCGAACTTAGGTCACCGTTAAGAAGGTCATCTTGTTACACCCGCTGCACCACGACTTATCATAGTCGCTAGTAAGCCGTAGCTTAAGAGCCAGGAATAGGAAAAGAATAGATGCGTCAGAATGCTCAGGATACCATGGACAGTCAGATGCACCAAGCTATCTTATCTAGAAGAGCTAGGTTTCCAATCAGACTGTCTGCCTACAATATCCTGAGATACTTCAAGCACGTTGCTCTACAAAATGAGAATTTAAACCCAGAAGAGCTCATGTTCCCTGCAAAGTCCAAGGCAGGAGAAGCAAAGAAAGATATTGATGCGTTGGACCGATCGAGTGTCAAAGGCATCCGAAACGACAGTGTCCACTTGGGAAGTTGATAAGCCTGGTTCATCAGAGTCATTGAAAGAGGGGGGGGGTGAGCCAGGATCCTCAACAATAAAGCAAGAATTCAAGAAGTGAAGGCTTCATTTATCCTAGGTTAACTTTCTATATTATACTCCCTCCATGCAGACATTGTCTGATCTTTCTTCGTCTCAATATTAAGCCACTCTAAACAATAAGGAACATTTTTTTAAATTAACTCCACACAGGAGGCCTGAGGAAAATAACTTATTTCAGGTCATATGTCATCTTTGGGAATGCGCTGTGTGGAGGGTCTTCTTAAGGAGAGGAAGTTCTGGAAAGGAAAAGGTATGAGGGGTTGGTAGGAATATGGGGGCCAGTGTGTCCAGGAGTGACGGTCGTATGAATCCATCCCTCTTACTGCGGTGCAAGGCAATGTCCCGAGAAGGTCCGGCTGGAGAGGTCAAGGGGTCTCCCTAAACAGGCCTGTCCCGATCTGGCCCACCATGAACTTGGTGGGCAGACACAACCGAAACCTGGATACCCCTGCTAAATCACCTGCCGTAACGAACCACTTGGGGTGACCTATGGCAGAGGTGTTGGTTATCCAATGAATGGTTCTCGGGGCGGTGGTACCCATTCCATCCTCCCAAATTGGTAACAACTGTCGTAATTAAATGGGATGAAAAAATGGCAGAAAACATCTCACGAAGAATGAATAAATCACTTCAGTTCAGTCGCACCCAAAAGAAACACCATAGCTAAAGAATTTTCTAATAACCTCTTAGTCAGGCAAAAACAAGTGGAAGCAAAATGTAAACAAGAAGAGTGGAAGCAGTTTGGGGAGGCCTTCATTCAACATTGGATGTGGTTGATTATGATAATTATGTTATTAATATGTAACAATATTAATACAAAGTTATGTGCATACTTCCATCAGAAAAGTCTCTGTGTATCCGTTTTTTTGGCCTGGAGAGATTCAATTGATCCAACCATTCAACGACTCCTTCAATTTCCTGGGATTTGGAAACATACGAGCCATCGCTTTCATTGTTTTCAGACATGATAATATTAATAATATGACTTGTAAATAGATTGCTAAAAAAATACAAGCACTGCAAATTAAAATAATGTATGGTTTAGAATATATATGAAACTTCAAAATGGTTTGTTTTGTTTGCAAAATTGAACTGTTCTTTTTTGAAAGGAAACATTCCTTCATAATATGGAAGTATGTACCTACTTAACTAACGCACACCGTATAGCGCAGGGGTAGGCAGAGAGGACAGACTGCCAAACTCCTTGCTTCAATCACATTCATACATCGTCTCATACATACTCTTCTGTTATTCTGACCCTTGACATGGCCCGACTCGAGTATTTAGTTCACTTGATCGTGCCATGCCTTCATCGGGCGTCCCCGGTTTCTTCCATTCACATTTGTGTCATATATTCTCCTTACACTCCTTTCTTCGCTATTCCGTTCTGCATACCCAAACCATCTAAGTGTCCCTTTCTATATTGCCTATGATTGTTACCTGTTCTTGTCTTATGATTTTAGGTATTGTAATACATTGACGATCACCTCATTATCTTTATTTTATGTTTATTTTTACATGTGTACCTGCTTTTGGTTGTAATACTATCGTGTAACACCAATATACTCGTACATGGCCAGCAATGGAATACAATTAGCAGCCTTCAATTAGAGGAAGTAAGAGATACCGGCCGAGAAGGCGGGAATGATTTCACAGGAACATCCAACCTTATATGACATGAACTTGTGCTAGAATCACCAATAAACAGTTATATACACATTCAGACTATTATTTGACATTCCCTGCATAACAAACCAATTGAAGTGTTACCATCGTTTCTTTTTTTCTATGTGTATATCTGCTTTTGCTTGTAATAATTTCATTTCTTTTTCTCTCTTCTACCTTTGATCGATGTGCTCCGATCAAATTGTTCTTCTTTTTATCTCTGCTGTTGATGACAACTAGTTTGTACCTTTTTTGTTTTTTTTTTTAGTATGAAGATATATTTTAATAAAATTGTTATTATTTTATTTTAAGGATCTATGGTGAAGTGGTATCCTTATTTCTATTTGATCAATGTGAGCTGAACTGATCTCATTCTGTATTGTCCACTTTCCCCTTAAGGGAGTGGAAACTAACCTTTATCCACACAATTCTCTCCTATAATTTTCATTTTTGATACATACCACTTTACCTGGAATGAACATCAGCCGGACCCTTGTGCACTTCCCAATGGGGCACGCATTGCCGGCTACTGTTCTCTCTGTCTCCACAAACTCTCAATTCCCTCCATATCCTTAGGGTCTTCGGGTGTTTCTCACCCCACCTTCTAGATACATTCTTCCTAAGGAATACTCCGGGTGGTTGGTGAAATGCTTCACTGGGAAGAATGTCAGAAGCAGGAAATGGCTCTGCACTGCTCTTGAGGGACTGCCCCTGCTTCGTGACTAGTTTGTTCTGGATAAATTTTATTTTTGTGTTTACTCTTAGGTTGGTGAACTCCCGCTTTCCATCTTAAATTACTCCAGATATTGACAGAAGGAGCCGCTAAGGGGTATATTTTATCGACGTAAGTATCTGTACTAACCAATTTGATGTGCGTTTGTGACTAACCTCCTTCTATGCAAAAGCTGTGCGGGGACACTTGATGGTTTAGTCTTTTAAAACTATAACTTTGTTTATATAAAAAAAAACTAGAGTCCTTGACGTGCACCCTGAAGAAGTAACCATAAGTTACTTATACCGGGGTGGAAAAGTGGTGGGCAACCTCAACCGCCCCTTTGTTAATGTTACTCATTACGCACACACCAGCCTTTGCATTCTTTGGTGGTTTTAGCACACGTACGTCTCAGGGATCTGTACCTAATTTGTTCATAATAATATTATAATCTACGACAAACCTTACAGCTTGAAGATATTTATTATTTTGGAACAAAAATTTTTTTTTTACAGTAACTCCACACAGGAAACCCAGAGGGAAGTAATTTCCCTCGAGGCCTATATCATCTTTGGGGATGCTGTGTGGAGTCTTTTAGAGGATAGGAATGAATGAACTTGGGTCTTGAAGAGAGCCATGTTGTAGGATGCAGATCATTTCACAGCTGAACTATTGAACACAAGAACGAGTCGTAGAAGCGACCTGTTCTCATTTGACAAATGTCAACTGTGTGCAAATGTTGGACATTTATTTTTTGTTTGATTAGTATGAATTTAACATGCCTTGTATTTTTATAGTGTCATTGGATAAGACTGGAAATTTCTAGATTTTTTTAATGTCCGCACTGTCTGCACTGGAGCCAGTAGTTCTATGGCATCCCCAGATGGTATGTTGAGGCTAAAGAGAGTGGGGAGGGGAAGGAAGGTTTGAAAATACCAGACTGTTCAGATCTGGTCACTACACACAGCTATTCGCATCCCAAGCAATGTTTAAATACCAATTTGACAGGTGTATTAGACTAAGAGAAAAATTAATATAAAACGGGTAAATTTATTATTACATATTTAATTGATTTTTAGAATAATATGTCACAATAACAGATATCTTAAGACAAAATAGAATATTATAAGAAATATGTACTTAATGACAAACTTGGGGAATCTAGACGAGATAATAAGAATAATGGAAGACGTATCAGAAATTATCAGGGTAAAGTTGTATCGGGAGACAATATGGGGGTTGACAAAATATCTGGTCCAGTTTTGCATAAGCCTAAACTGGACCAGGATGGATGCTTCCTTTATACAGATTGAGATGGTTTATGGTCCCCCAATAAGCGATGATAACACAAAAAGACATACCAATAGATAATGAAAAGCTCCCATTAGATTGAAATCAATAAAAAAATAAGAACAAAATATTTATAATTACAAATAGATTTTTTTAAATAAATAATTTAACTTCATTAAAACTCAACCGACAATTACTATTATTTGCAAAAACGGTTTAAATTACAAATATGTATCAATTTTTATAATTATTACCATTCAGTCTATAATTTAAGGCTTTTAAAATTCAGGAATAACAGTCATATTCTCAGTTAATATATTTTTTTAGGTAGGTTCTAAATATTTGTAAGCCAGCACAAAAAGTACCTACCTATAAATATGTATTTTTAACTTCCTTAGCAAGTATGCCCTTTATTTGGTAAATGCAAAAATACAACTTAATTAACATTAATTTAAAGCCATTCAATTATTACTAAAAAAAAACTAATATTACAAGCAATACAAAAATTTAAGCTATAAAAAACAATCTTACAAAAGAAACTAAATTAATATTATAACAAATAGGTAGGTATATGTATTTTTTTTTTTACTATGCCAATATTAATTATTGTTAAAAGCAATTGACACAGGAATGATCGCGGTTGGCGCTAAAAAAAAGTTGTTCAAAGAAGTGGAGCTAGCAGTCCACAATGGAGTGCTGATACCAACCCTGATGCATAGCAGTGAGGCATGGAACTGGCAGAGGAAGGATAAAATTAGACTGAACACCGTAGAAATGAGATCTCTCAGGAGAATGTGTGGTAAAACAATGTATGATGATGTGAAAAATGTTGAGATTCGTAAAGAATGCAAGGCTGATGTAAGCGTAACGAGTAAGATTAAGAAAGGGACGCTTAGATGATTTGGGCATGTAGAGCAAATGAATGAAGAAAGGAGTGTAAGGAGAATATATGACATGAATGTGAACGGAAGAAAAAGCTGGGGATGCCTGAGGAAGAGATGGCACGATCAAGTGAATCAAATACTTGAGTCGGGCCATGTCAGAAATCAGAATAGCAATAAGAGAATGTATGAATGTGAATCAAGCAAGAAGTGTATGCCAAGATCGAGTTTGGCGGTCTGTCCTCTTTGCCTACCCCTGCGGAAAAACGGCGAGATGATTAGTTATTGGTTAGTTAATTAGTTAGCAACAACAAAAATTAAGAAACTATGAAAATGTACATGTTATGTTTTAACTTATATATATTTTATTTCCTTTATTTATTTTGTAAATAATTCAAATAATGTATTTACAAATGTTGCGAATGGGAGGCGTACACATACCACGATTGCGCTGAATTCTTCAATTTCTATGTGCATTTGATTACATATATAAACATTCGATATTCTGTCATTTTCTGTCTCTTTCATTTTCATGTGTGAGAAAGAGGATAATTACGAAAGAATTTAGCATGATAATCATTCTTCACCAATGACTCACAACAGCCCTCTGCTGGGGTTAACTATAGTAACAAATACGCATTTGGAAAAACTTTATAAATGCTCCATCTATACAGTTACAAAAACAAAACAAATAAATAAAAAAATATCATTTGTGATTGACGTTACTTCGATTTTGATAGTCTAAACTTGGACTCAACAAATCCGGAACTGACGATAAAAACAACGAATCTTCTATGGACGGCAATTTTCTAACGGTTTCTTTATTATCGCCCAAATCAAGCCGTTCTAAAAAAGAATCGCCCAAGACTGTAGCGCTAGTGTCTGATTTTTTCTCGGTAGTAGCTCCAATGCCTCGCGTAAGTTTAAACTGCTTATATAAATCGATTAGAGATTCCACTGATTTTCTACGTGGGGGAGTACATTTTTTAACAAGCGGAGGAGTTGATTCAGGTTTTTTAAAGTCATCATCGGAAAAAGTTTGAATATTGAACTGATTAACGATTGAAACCGTTTCGGTAATGATCCTGTGCTGATTATTATTGCTAGGAATATTTTCTTTTTTACAAGCACTTGAAATATTCAAGTCTTTGAGCGAACTGTTATCTTTTCTTGAAGAACTGAAAATACTTTGTGGCCGGTTTTCTCTTTGAGAACTGCCACTAGATACATTATTGTCGTTTTTGGGGGAAATATTTGGCGTGGATCCCAATTCCGAAAGAAAGCTGGAATAATCGATTTCTCTAATGCCAGATATTCGTTCGGTGACAGATACGGGTCGATTTATTCTAGATGGTCTCTTGGATTCGGCGGCTAAATCGCGCAGCAGATTCGGCGATGACACTGTTTTCTGCAAGACAGGTGGAAAAAGATCTCCCGAACTTTGGTCGAAAAGATTGCCCCACGTCTTGCGGAAAGATCTGTCGTTTTGTTTCTTGTTTTTTTCTGCGGAGGTCGGCCTCTTTTTAATAGACGTTAACAAGTTCCGGAGATGATTAGACGAAAATAATGGCTGTTTTCGTTCAGTGCCAAAACGACCGATCGTTGTCATGTTATGTTGGGTCAAACACGCCTTATTGCCGACATCAGAAATTATTTCCATATTTCTTTTCAATTCTTCGATATTTTTCATGTAGTCAGGTTTTGTATTAATCTTTTTATTTAATGTCATTTCCGGATTGAATTCGAGGGTTCTTTTGATAATTGAATGATTCGGTTTGGCAATATTATTGTCTTCTTGTTCCGGTAAATACGCTACTTTGTGGTTTTTGAAAGGATGTTTGAATTCTGCGAATTTGAACTTTTCCAAGCAATTGCACCAATAGTCAGAATGGTCTTCTTCAGATTTGAATTGCACATTCATGGAAGGAAAATTTAGAATTTCATAAATGGCCGAAGGCGATTGTAAACTTGCACAGGAATATTCTTCTGGATCCACTGCCTCCTAAAATAAATAATAAAAACAAAACTGTTAGAAAATAATTAAAAATAACAACTAAAGAATTCAACTTTTAAAGATACAATATAATGAAGACATCACATCTGTAAGGCCATAGAAGTGTATTGTGTTTCAAATATGGAATTCTACTACTGTAGATATCTCACTGTACAGCTTTACAGGCCCTTGTATTAAATCCATAGATTTCTTTTACACAACATATCCATAATAACCACAAAATCTACAATAGCAGCGCCACCGACTGCAAACATATCCTTATGATGCTCTATGCAAATGTAAATGTTTTAAACCAGTGATGCACAACCCGAACCCATTTCCTGCGGCCTGCTAGCCATTTCATACGGTCCACTTGTCTAAATAAAAAATCAAAAAGTTTGAGGGAAAAAATAATCATAGGTTTGTTCCGTTTTGCTAAACGGTTTAGCGGCAAACTTTTAAGTCTTCGGAGTTTTGAATCAGCCGCTCAAAATAACAAGCTTTTTTTTATATTTTGAAACTGATAAAATTATGTAGTTTGACAGAATTCGAGCAGAATTTTTTTTTTGGAACCAGACTTTTCGAATGATAAAAATCAACATCATTTATTAGTTTAACCTAGCAAAATGTTCGTTTGCGGCGCTTTTTTTTAGTGCCGTGATTGATATTTGTAATGGAATCCGTTATGTGGGGGTAAGTTTCCAAATGTTGTTTATGAAAACATGCAAGTACCAGAAAAGATTTTGATATATCTTATTTGATAACAATCGTTCGGGGTTCAGGATTTGTAATGATTTTGTCTGTCTATTTTAAATCAGCCGCCCAAAAATACAAGGATTTATTTTATGTTCTTCAATACTTGAGAATAATAAAAACTGACAGCATTTATTGGTTGGGCCTTGGAAATAGAAAAATTTGTGCATTCTATGATAAACGTATTAAAAATTTACCATTTTAATAGGTTGGTGACACCACACCAACTGCAAAGTTAAGCTGTATGTATTCTACCCCCTGCGGCCCACAAACAAAATAAAAATTGATAAATTGACTCTAAAAAGGTTGTGCATCACTGTTATAAAAAAATTAACTCTATGGGTAAAAAAAATGAAGTTCGAATAAAGTATATAGGAGAAAAAAAGCATACCTTTAATTGATCATGAAATTTATATGTTTCGACAATCAAGTCCTTGGACTGTTCTTTTATAAACATAACAAGGCTTTTCTTTTCATCGAGAGCATTTTGAAAAATGGCTGTAGATTGACTCGGCGTATAAAATTGAAAACTGTGAGAGATAACAACAGAAAATGATTTCAAAAGGTTTGGGAAATTCAGTATTCCATTTTGAACATTGCTTTTTAAAATGGCTGATTGTGAAACTGATAGGCCTGTTTCAAAAACGGGAGGAACTTGAAATACATCATTTGCTTCGTCGTATTGCAAAATTGAATCTTTGCATTGTTTCGATTGCATTTGGACAAGCTGGTCACTTCTACTTTTACATTTCCTTGCAACATCGAGAATACTAGACGAGGTTTTAATCCATTTCATTTCAACATTCGAGATTTTGTCATCAATTAATTTGGACCAATCTTCAAGGAAAGTATTTTTTGTGAAAATATCATTCAGTTGTTGTGCAAATTGGGGATTTGGAGAATTCACAAGACTTCCAATAGTCTCCAGTAACATTTTTTTATCAAGTCTTTCTTTTGCAATGATAGGTAACCATGTTTGGTAAATATTGCTAATATTTTTCATGTTGATCGAAGTTGTGTGCCACCATGTAACTTTTTTAACGAGGGAATCTCTTATTGCAATGCTTAGAGGGTTTATTTCATCCGTTTTCAGTTCATTTATGTTCAAATCGACCTGTTTTTCACATCTGCGCTGTACATGAAGCTTAAGAGCAACTTGAGAAAGTTCGAACATGAGTTTAGCCACTTTTATACCTCCGGCATTCACAATCCACGATGCCATTATGTGGGAAAGGTGACCAGGATGTTCCTTGGATATTTTTCCAACCATATTCAGAAACTCGGCGCGGTATTTGGCTTCAATTTTGATTTCAAATATTGCCCAACACGACGACGATGCTGTATATTTGGGATCGATTATAGACATCAAATAATATGACAAATGGTGAAATGCAGCACCGTTGGGTTTCTCAAACATCGATTCTTTGAAATGAGAACTCAATTCATTACTCATCGGATAATATAAGCCGAGAAGGTACACATTTCGATGCAAGGCCTTGTGAAGTTTGGCTTGAATCAAAACCTTTTGGTTTAGCGTCGCCATTTCGAAAAACTTCACTGCTTCTCAGTTCCGACACTTAGCTTTACATCGGTAACGGCACGTTTTCAACTTAAACACTAAACAATCGATGTTAAATGCACTTGACACGAATATTAAACGTTCATTATTTCCTTATTTTCACTTGGATCCAAATTTGTCAAATTTCAAACAATAGCCGTTGGCGGTGTTGTCAGCTATACGCATATCATAGATATACGATATACCGCATAGATCATAGATATACCACTCACCCATAGATATACAAGTCCCTGCTTATGAAATTTTCTTCTATTCGAATAGCGAGTCGTATTATATTGTAATGCTCGTACTTGGGTGGGTTCATTATATCTCATGAAATAACGAAAAAAGGTAGGAACTAAAACTCGCTTTATGTATTACGATAAGTCGTTTATTCTTCCAGACGAAACATTCGAGGGGTTAGTGTTAAATTAGTGTGGCGGAAGCGTACAGTCACTTGTCCCGTGGCCTGGGCGGCCTCTCCGAAGGGTGGAGATGGGACAACCTTCCGAGCTGGAGTAATGGAGTCAACCCTGGCCGTTCGCCGAAGGGAGGAACTCGGACTTCCTCCTACGGTGGAGACGGGTACCTTCCTGGGTGGAAGCGTACAGTCAACTGTCCCGTGGCCTGGGCGGCCTCTCCAAAGGGCGAAGATGGGACAACCTTCCGAGCCGGAGTTGTGGAGTCAACCCTGGCTGTTCGCCGAAGGGAGAAACTCGGACTTCCTCCTGTGTTGGAGGCGTAAAGTCAATTCTCCTGTAGCCCGCGTTTCGATTTCTACTCTCTCGCGGCCTGAGCGCCCTCACCGAAGGGCGGAGATGAAGTAACCTCCCCAGCCGGGATTCGGAAATCAACTGCCTCGACGACCAGCTCCTCCTGTTGCTGATTATCATATGTTCTAGGGATATAGTTCTCCCTGTTCCCGTTTGGCACAAACGTTGCTCTGGCGTTAGTGTCGACAATTAACTAGTTCGATCGCTAGATGCCCCTGGTAGGACTGTTCTTCAACTTGACATAATTATTTTGAAGGCTATAATTTAGTTATGAGAAACATATTCAGCACAGGCTTGCTTATTAAATAGCTTAATCTAAGTATACAATAATGTTCTTATATCTAGTTAATTAATTCTAAAGTTAATATTACTATTTAAATACTTGCCTAACGCTTAATATATTTACCAATGCAACGAGAATTGTCCCACGGTTTTGGGCAAGGTCGTTTGGGTACGAGTAAGGGTAGGTTTTATGACCCGTATTGTCTGGCGGGCCCCTCAAGTCCTTTTGGGTTTATTACTGTCCTCGAGTGGAAGGGTACTTGATAAGACGCTACTTAATGCAGTTGGTTATAATTCTAGGAATAACGCAAAAAGGTCAGGAACTGAAAAGCAATTTGGGTATTTACAACAATTCATTTATTTTGATAATCGTGGGGTTAGTCTCAAACTAAAGTTAATCTTAATTAGACACAAAATTTCAATAAAACTAGATAGGCAAGTACTTAAATCTACTTATAAAGTATTTGTACTTAAAATTAACTATTTACTTCGTTAAATCTACGTAAAAGTTTGTATTCTTAAAACTAGAGATTCGCTGGCTTAATTATACGAAAAGGTTGATTCTTAAAGTTAGAGATTCACATGGCTTAATTGTACGGGTAAGTTGGTTCTTAGAGTTAGAGATTCACTTGGCTGACAGAGTGGAAGAATTATCATGAGAGTTCAGAGGCACTTCCCTTTACTGATGGCTATCCAGGGTCCAGTGGTTGCTCTGTATGCAGAGTCCTCGCGTTCGCACTAGGTACCCAAGTACCTCCGGATCGGGAGTAGGTACAAACGCGGCGATAATCAGAGGCCTGGGCGGTCTCCGGGTTTGATCTCCGAAGGGCGAAGATCAGTAACTTCCTGGACGGGAACGGGGGGGTCGACTCGCGGTGCAGACCCTGGCGACTTCTACGGTAGATCGTCGAAGGGCGAAGACCAGACTTCCTTCTGGAACGGAAGCGTAAAACTCACTCGCGGTGCAGAGCCTGCAAATAGATCTCCGAAAGGCGGAGATCGTACTTCCTTCTGGGACGGAAGTGTAACATTCACTCTCGTCAGAGGACCTGGGCGGCCTCTCCGGGGGGCGAGAATAGGAACCTTCCTGGGCGGAAGCTTCAAGCCAACTGTCCTCCCTGGGCGGAAGGCTAGACCCGACTCACTTCTCGTCAGAGAGCCCTGTTGCCTGCCTTTCTGTAGAGATCTTTTTATGACCCGTATTGTTTGGCGGGCCGCTCCGAAGAGCCGACTTTCTAAAATAGTAATTAACGGTGGTCTAAGCTTTACGATGTAGTACTTTACAATGGTTTCCGGCTTGAACAACAATCTACGTGGCTAGCCTTTGGGTAATTTTTTTATGGCCGGTCTAGTCTGGGAATTATTATTACTTGAAATGCACATTTTAGAAACTAAGTACGTCTGTGAATTCGGTCATTACTTATAGGTATTACAAAGGATATATCATACTTTGTTAAATTATGCTGATGTTCTAAAATAATAGGTAACTCTCTGAGCTTTATGATGGGTTCCGGTCCGTCAATAGTGCAAGCTGCTAGCCTATTGTGCAATTTATTCGGGGGAAATTATTAGGAATTAAGAAGCAAATGTTTTAAAGTAAGTAGGACTGTGAATTCGGCCATGGGTGATGTACCAATGAGTATATCAATATCTACACTCTCGCTATAAGAATATAAGGGAAATTCATAAGTACGAAATTTAGAACCTTTTAGGTGACAACCTAATTCTAACACCCTTCTAAAATAATCCATACACGTAGCAGGGTCATTGCGATAAAACAAATGGAAACCATTTACTGAAATTCACCCCAAAATACTAATATTCATTTACTTAATCTTGCACTAACACTTTATCCATTTGCCGAATGGGAATAAAAAATTGTTGTTTCAATGTTCATCTGTAAAAAAGGCGTAAAAGATTCAACCATATGCAAGTATCGAATCGATGAAGAGAATCTTATACATTGATTTCTAACCCTTCTATTACGAAATAATCTGACAAAAATATTTTATATTTTTTCCCCTTTTTACAAATACATTAATTTATTTTTGTTTATTTATTTTATTTGTTACGAAAAAAATACATAATAAGGAACTCCAGTGAAAAATATAACGGCTTTAAAATATATATATATTCATATAAATCAACGATCAATCAATCAATGGAACATCTGACATCACGTGCGCATTCTGTTTTTTAATTAGTATGAACATTTTTTATTTTTCGATTATGTTTTGTATTATAGTTTTATTTTTTTTAGTGTTGGCTAAATTTTGACTTAATTTGGTTGACTTTAAGCTCTATAATTGTTGTTTAATATAAAAAAGAACCATTATTAATTAAATAAATTAGAGTATTGATGAGCAATCAATCAATACGGATATTACGATAATGTTAATGCTCAATACTATTACTATTTTTGAGTTAAAGTTTCTAAAAAGGAACATAATTTTGTTACTTACCATTAGTTATGGTTTACTATGAAGAGAATATAAAATTATGTACAGTAGAGCTCATCCTTGTTTTGATATTTGACATTCTAACCTCAAAACTGATCAAAATCGACAGGTCATAGATTTAGAGCGTTTTGGCGGTCTTTGAAAAATTGAAACTTTGAAAATTAACTTAAGAAAAAAATTAATTATACTGGAATTTAAGTTTGAACGTCAGTATTGATAACAAAAAAATGGGCTAGAGTTCCTTATTATACCGTAATACATCATGTACATGATTTTTTAAACTTCCTATTGATCTACTCTCCATAAGTTGAGCTCCAGTAACTCTTGGTTATGAGAAGAGTATTTACATACGTGATGATAAAATAATGAAAACAATTCAATATGTAAACAATATTAAAAACTTTGTATATAACTACAAACGTAAATCAAAAGAACAATAATAAAAAAATGACCAAATATTAATTTATATGCCCACATAGACCTATCCCTCGTCCATCAATTATTCCGTTTTTTTTTTAGTGTAGATAATTTAGCAATTAATAGAAATTTCAATAGCTTTATTGAGTGGCAAAATTTGTTTAACGGAAGAAACAATTTTCTAATAATATTTAAAAATGATATAATTAATTAGATAATTTTGTATAAATTTTACAAAAAATAATGTAAATAGTTTTTTTATACTAAAAAAATTGATACATAATTTATTAAAAAAAAATCACTAAAATTGTCACTGGCTAGTACACAGTAGTGGGGTGAAACCAAGGTTCTTAAGATACAAGGTTTGCTCATTCAGGGGGTGGAGCGGTAATTGGTTAGAATATCGTGACGTAGCTCGGATCTCCAGCCGCCGGGAAATTTGAATTCCCTGCAATACAAGCGGCGTCAAGCGACTCTAAATGCATTTGCTAACGTTTTATTCAAAATACGTTGGTAATTAGTACTTATTAATACTAGTGTCCGGAATTAAAAGGAAATCCCAAGAGTATTTGCTGTGTTACTTTTAGATTAATGATAAAGAATCGAGGTTATTTAGTGCCTTGCACATTGATGAATATCAGGATATTTAGTGTCTGACGAGAAATGACAATATATCAATTTGCAAACATTACGTATGTAATAAGTATTAGAATTAAACAATATGTAAACATTATGTATGCGATAATTATTAGAAATAAGCAATATGTAAACATTATGTATGTAATAAGTATTAGAATTAAACAATATGTAAACATTATGTGTGTGATAATTATTAGAAATAAGCAATATGTAAACATTATGTATGTAATTAGTATTAGAAATAAGCAATATGTAAACATTATGTATATAATAAGTATTATAAGTAAGCAATATGCAAACATTATGTATATAATAAGTATTATAAGTAAGCAATATGCAAACATTATGTACGTAATAAGAATTAGAAATAAGCAATATGAAAACTGTATGCAATAAGTATTAGAAATATGCAATACGTAAAAATATGTAAGTTTATAATAGACCACATGAAGTGGAAATATTTTAAGTTTAATAAATTAAAATAACGGCAGTGGGTCACGAGTTTGTTTATGTTTCAAATATAAATTTAGTTCTTCAAATAATTCGTCAATTCATGAAGATGTCGTATTTAGATTTTTCAAGTGTGTAACATAAGCACGTGTCATTGTTTTGGTGTAAGTGCTAAGGATAATAAATAATAAGGCAGTATTAAAATCTCTAAAATCACTTGGCGTGGACTAGAGGAGTTCTAGAGTATAAAACGATACCACGAATGATAAACAATGGTCTACTCTGTACACGATCCACTGTCAAGTATCTTCGTTTCGGGACCCGATCTACGTCACGAGCTTACGAGCGGCCGGACGAGTTTTTTTTCCGAAAAACGCCTGTATGAGCAAACCCTGTACAGTCTGATATTTGAAGGTAGACAAAAATTGAGGGCGCTGTGGTCGTTCAAAAGGTTTTAAATGGTAACAAAAATATGGCTCATGGGCACAACGGTCTAAGTGATTATTTTGTATAATTTAATTTAAAATGATGCCACAAAGTGAATTTACAATTATTGAAGATGTATATTTTTACTTTATACAAACGGTGTTCATAAATGTGAATAGAAAGATCGAATGACGAAAAAATTAATAAATACGTAATTTGTAGCAATTTAAAAAATATTTATTAAAAAAACAATGTTACTAAGAGAAAGCGTAAGTGCACTAAGTAAAAAGTCCCGCCAGAACACCAGGGTCCAGGGGGCATTGATTGAGCTAGAATTTGGAGCACATGCTCTAAGGATGAGAAGAAGGATAGAATTTAATTAGGTGGTATACATGGCAACCTAGAGCCAATATGGAAATGCAGGATAGATAAGACTAAAGGAATGGGTTGAGCGTTGGTTTTAATTTCTTGCTTTCTGATTGTTTTTATTTCCCGCTTCTTCTTGTTTCAGTTTCTAGCTTCCCGCATTTATGTTGTGGTTTTTTCCTCTCGCCGCTTCTCGCTTCTTCTTCTTGGTTCTCTGGGTCCAGGGAGCACTGATGAACAGTCTGATAATTTGTAGAAATTTCTAAAATATTTATAATAAAAAACATTTAGTTACTAAGAGAAAGTGTAAGTAAGAGATTAAGTAACTGTGCACTAAATAAGAGAGTCCCGCCAGGTGGTACTGATAAAGATTCTGATAATTCAAACTAATTAAAAATATATTTATAATAAAAAATAAAATAAAATTATTACTAAGAGAAAGTGTTTTTGTTTCCCGTTTCTTCTTTTTTCAGTTTCTAGCCTTCCGCTCCCTGCATTTATGTTTTGTTTTCTTTTCTTCTCTCCGCTTCTCGCTTTTCTTCTTGCTTCTCATTTTCAGCTTCCCGATGTTTCATGCTTCCCGCCTCCGTTTTCCCGCTTCCAGCTCAAAAAAAAAATTACGATCTAAATTATATTAAAAAAAACAACACAATTTGACTTCAGTCGTTATTCTTTTGGACGTTTTTGTTTACAATAAACTGTCAAATGAATCCTAACCTCAAATCTGAATGTAGATTGCAATTGTTTAAAAATCAGCATAAATCCACAAAAATGTTATTTAAATACTACGAAATTACAATATTACGAAATTACAATATTACGAAATTGACGAAATTTGTCAACAGACCATTATAACTAACCAGTCATTTCAGCAGTGCGTTTGTAAACGTCTTCAATGTTAGACAAGAGTTTTTTAGGGTGAAATTTAGCTAAACAGGAACACGGAATACAGAGTAAATAACCTCCCTCGTTCCACTGTTTGTTTATTGGTCTGTTTATTTTAAATAATTTGTAACCATTGATAAATAACTAAAGCAAACAGTAATCATAGATTATGCTTAGATGAATTATAATGTCATTGAGGTTATGGTAGTTTTTGAAAAATAACAATGAATTGTCAAAGACCTTGGGGTTGCCATAAAAATGTCATTCTTAGTTCAAAATTTATTATTCGACAAACAATATTCTGCCAGGCTGTAGGTAAGAGACTAAAGTAAGAGTGCACTAAGTATAGAGTCCCACCAGAACACCAGGGTCCAGGGGGAAATGATTAAGGTAGAATTTGGAGCACATGCTCTAAGGATGAGAAGGGGGATATAATTTAATTAGGCGGTATACTCGTACATGGCAACCTAGAGTCAATATGGAGATGTAGGATAAATAGGACTAAATGAATGGATTGAGCATTGGTTTTAATTTCTTGCTTCCTGCTTCTTCTTGTGTCCATTTCTAACTTCCAGCATTTATGTTTTGGTTTTTCTTCTCGTCGCTTCTCGCTTCTTCTTCTTGCTTCTCGTTTCCAGTTTACCGATATTTCATGCTACCCGCTTCCATTTTTCGATTCCAATTCAAAGAAAGAAATCCACCATCTAAATTGCATTTAAAAATAAAATTAAAAAAACTAAAAAAAAATGACTTGAGTCGTTTTTCTTCTGGACGTTTTTGTTTACAATAAACTGTCAAACTCTAACGCGAAGCATATACTCAAATCTGAATGCACATTGCTATAATTATTTAAAATAAGCATAAATCCACAAAAATATTGTTTAAATACGTACGAAATTGATAAAATTTATCAACCGACCATAATATCTTCGCAGTCATTTCAGTAGTGTATTTGAAAACGTCCTCGAAGTGAAACAGAAGTTTCCTAGGTATGAAATTCAGCTAAACAGCGTCGGAATACACAGTAAATAACTTCTCTTGTTCCACTGTTTATTGGTCTATTCCTATGAAATGATCTGTAACTATTAATAAATAACTAAAGTAAACAACAATGATCGGGTATGATAGTTTTTGAAAAACAACAAGGAAATGTCAAAGACCTTGGGGTTGCCATAGAAATAACATGCTTAGTTCAGAATTTATTATTTGTCTAGAATATTACGCCAGGCTGCGTGTAAGAACCTTGGAGTGAAACGCTATAAAAGTAGAAGACGAAGAATATTATTTTTAATATTTATTCTTCGTTAGCATTCTGGTAACACTGAGCGACAGAACTGTCAAATGACGTTTATTTATTATAACCAAAAATAAATTGAATGTCCCATCGCGTTTAAAATGTTTAATATTAGCTGAATCTTTTCCGTGAATTTAAAGATATAGAGTATTACACTAAAATGTGAAACCTTTTGGCAATATTTTAATTTTTATATATCAAAAAGCGAGTTTATGGATCTATACAATGGCATACAAAATAAGACTATCAACAGTTTTCATTGTTTGCATTTCGACGTCTTTCGTTGTCACATGTTTAGTAGCTATATTGCCATTGACGTCAGGTAAGCTTAAATATACTTACAAAATATTATAGTTTCTAGGCCAGAACACATTAATTTATTTCCCGCTCGAATCCGAAAATAAATGTTCTTTTCTATTATCTGAAACCATTTCTTTGCCATCTTGAAAATAGAGGTAAATTATTGCGGAAACAATTAAATTACCCTTTAATCGTTCGTATTATATAACTCAATCTAATAATCTAACCAAATTTGATTATATTATGTTTATTATTGCAAAAAATGGCCACAAATGACAGAAAAGTACCCATCAAAATTTACAGCACTAAAATGTTGCTTCTGCACTGTGTCTGAAACAGCTATCACGGCCTTTAATTGAAATATTCAAATACATGTTGTTTTCTGATGCATAGATTTTACAGATGGTTGCATATGCACGGTAGATGAAAAAACCTCAGAGATAAAGTCATTCAAAAAGATTTTGAAAGACCATAAATGGAAGAACCATAAATTAGCAATACTCGTTCCGTTTCGAGACAGATTTGAAGAGCTGATGGAATTTGCGCCGCACATGGATAAATTTCTAACATTGCAGAATATAAACCATAATATATTCATAATAAATCAAGTCGATCAGTTCAGATTTAACAGAGCGCAGTTGATCAATATTGGATTTCTCCAAACGAAGCGCGATTACGATTACATTGCGATGCACGATGTAGACTTATTACCGATGAATAATCAGCTCAATTATGATTACCCGGATTTTGGACCATTCCACGTTGCGAGTCCGGACTTGCATCCGAGGTATCATTATGCTACATTTGTCGGAGGTATCTTGCTGGTGAAGAGGGAACATTACGAGCAGGTGAATGGAATGTCCAATAAGTATTGGGGATGGGGACTTGAAGATGATGAATTCTTTGTTCGATTGAAGGAGGCCAAATTGAATATCACACGACCTAGTAATATGCAAACGGATACAACCAACACGTTTAGGTAAGTTTAATTTTTTTTTAAATGTTTTTACGATTTATTAACCACTTCATGCTTTTGAATGAGCAGTGTTTGCAGGCGGCGCATGTGTCGTATCGCGCCAACCTGAGCAACCACTGCTCGCGTGTTTCAACTTGTTTTCGTTACATAAGATAAACAAACGAACTGAGCTCGCCAGTTGCCACTTGACTCTTGTAGAGATTTACGCAAATCGTTTCTTCTGTTTTAACTTATCATGGTTAGATTGGTTTTATTATATTTTTATTATAGTTAGACTTGTTTTTTATTTTGTTTTTATATTAGGTTAAGTTTAACATTTTTTTTGCTTCTGTTTTGTTTTTTGAATGGGTCAATTTTTATATTATGTAACCTCTTTAAATAAAAGATAAAATAACCTGATGTTTTTAGTTATATTTTTGTGGAAAAAAAACCGATCATGAAGCGGTAGCTATAGGGTAGCTATAGGGGTAGCTATAGGGAATATAAGACGATGACCAAACTCGGATCTACCTATTGTGCTAATGTGAACCTTGATGGAAAGAAGGCTCCAATACCTGGCTAGACACATTGTGGATCCAAGAAACAGGCGAATATCCAATGACAACCCCAGTGAATATTATTAAAGAAACTAGCCACTGTCAAGGGATTTTTTTACATTAACTACACAAGAGGCCTTGAGAAAATTAATTTCCCTCAGGACCTATGTCATATTTTAGGATCCTGTATATATACGAATATCCAAATAACCGCTTCATGTATGCATATTACAAGCCGATGTATAAAATTTCCATATTTTTCTACCGCACAATATTTACATGAAAGAAAGCCAACATAGAAAGATAATTATTTCGTTAGTAAAGTTTTACTCATTGATAAAAATACCACCAGATGGCACTGGTTGCTACATTTGTAATTTGTATCGATAGGCACACCCTTTTGCGACACTAGCACAAAATAGTCTTCTCTTGAATGCGCAATGCGCACACATATAAATTTTTTGTTTAGAATACTCTCAACTTTTGAATTTAACATTAGTTCCTGATTTTGACATGTAAGGCGATCGGTGGGGCGCGCACAGCGCTGCAATTCGTAGCTGGAACTTTGCGCACATTTTTTAATGTATAAATCAATAATGTTTTTATAAATTTTAATTTCTGTGAGCATGGTATGGTAGCTAGTGCCTATGTGTCTATATGAAATCCACACCTCTGGGTGGTCTGAGCACCCACGGGAGCTATGCAGATGGTATGCTTAATTTTTTCTTTTTTTTTTATAGAAGATTCATTGTTGGATAAAGGTCCTCCCTGGCTTTTCATTCCTTCCTTGTTATGGTGAATTTGTATGTGATACCATAATAGTCGCAGCTGCCTGGAACCAGTAGAATTATAGCATTCACAGTTTTGAGGGATGTTGGGAGGCTGAAGGAAGTGGGGAAGAGGAAGTAATATGGGATGATAAGGTTGGAAAGTTCCAGGCTATTCAAATCCAGTTATTGAACACAGCTAAAGCCATTTCAAACAAATTTTAGTTTCTAAATGTCGACCTTTCACCAGAGTGGAACTGAGTGCATCTAGGACTTAAAATGGGAGCTTTAATAATATATTTACACTAGTAGACTAGGATCCTGTGACAGTAACCCTATGTCATCGGATACACAGATGAAACTACTGTGTAGCGAGAATGGGCATTCAGTAAGCCTTAAAAAAGCTGGTTTGCCGATGCGCCTCATGGGGGGTTCCATAAAGTCATAAAAAATTACGTCATAAGATACATGAATGGAAATGTTTTGTTACAATAGAGGTCGATTAGTAGAGTAGAAAATAACAGGTCTGCCGACTGGCAGCCTGGGACTTTTGCCAGGCAGCCAGATTTAATGATCCTATTGGTAGGTAAATTTTACATCATAGAAGACATTAATAAAACCAACGAATAACTCTAGTCTAGATCATCCCATTGAAGAATTCCTTGGTCTGCCGGCCGGCATCCTTGGAGTTTTTTGTGTACGATTTTTTTATTATTATAGTTTGTTTTTATTAAACTGAATTATTTTCATTAGCTCATGGTTTCAAAAAGTTAATTTGATTCTTCCGAGGCATGATGTTTGCAAACCAATGAGCAATCTCAGTGCACTAGAAGTTAATGTTCATAAGGACGATATTGAAAAATCACACTTTAAAATCGTTATAAAAACGGGTTTATTACAAAAAATAATTGATTTTTATTATTATTTTATGTGTTTAGTTTGTTTAAACTTTCCATCTAAAATCTTTCAATTATTATGATATCAAAAGCATTAATTAGTTTTTTTTTTAATTACTTTGGATACGAAAATCTTGTATGATGAAAAAATATTTGTGCTTCTGCAATAATGCTTTCCTCTGTAATTACTATTAATATTATTGTTTTCCGTGTGTCTGAAGATAATTTGTAGGTATTATAATAATGCAAATTGATGAAATAATTTTATTTCCAGCCATATACACGACAAAGTTCACCGTAAAAGAGACACCGCCAAGTGCTACAACCAGAGAGAAGCCACGCGAAAGCGCGACCGCGAAACCGGTTTGCACGATGTGTCCTACGACCTCATCAGCCGACACAACCTGACCATAGACAGCGTGCCCGTGACTGTGTTCAACGTCAGGTTAAAGTGCGACAAAACTAAAACTCCATGGTGCGACTGTACGCAGGTCAATGATAATGCCAAAGTAGCAAAGAAGGGGAAAAACGGTGCATCATGATACAACGCGAGGAAGAAGTTGTTTGAATAATTTGGAGTTTGCTGGATTCGCAACTTGGTATATAATTTATACAGACGCAAAATACAATCAAAAATATAACAAGTTTTGCATGGCTGTATCAACATGCTAACAATCGTATTGTGCATTTTATTATTTTATTGAATTCCCCACAAAAGTCCCAACTGCTTCTAAGGCATCCCCAATCAGGGTATTTTATGAGGCTGAGGGGAATGGAGATGGGGAAAGGCTATTCAGATTTGGTCACCAAACACGGCTAAAGCTATTTCAAGCAGTGTTTCGATTCTGAATGGTGGTCTTTCACCAGGATGATACTGAAAGTATCTACCACCCTGGGAATGACATTGTGAATGCCTCTCTTAACCTAACATTACCCAACATTCCTTTTTTTTATCGCCCCCCTTTGGCCGATCCTCACATACGCTCTATCTATTGGGTTAGGTTATCCAAGTTTTTTCCCCAACAAAAAATTGCACCATCTAAGTCTAGTTGAGAAATAGCATTAGTGTAAACTTGGAACAGTAATGGTCCTAATATTGATCCCTGAGGAACTTTTGGGGTTAGGTTAGAAAGGGCATTCCTATAATTAGCCTAACAGCATTCTTCTTCTTTTCTATCATCCAATTTGGTAGATCTCCACATATGCTCAATCCATTGCGTTACTCTTATCCAAGTTTTTTTCCCTAACAGAAAATTGCACCAGCTAAAAGTCTAGTTGAGAAATATCATTAGTGTAAACTTGGAACAGTAATGGTCCTAATGTTGATCCCTGAGGAACTCCATATTTTATAGAGTTTAGGTTAAAGGGGCATGTCGATACATTCACGCGAAAACTTCAGCCATATTTTCATTTGTATTTTACATCTGTATATTAAGTCAAGTACATTTGCAGATGTATTTAGGAATTTATTCAATGACCTCTTAATTAATAATATTGGCGTTTGTTATTGTGAAATGTTTGTAGAAAGACAAAAAAACTTTAATAGGTAGTTTATGTTTGTACATAATATAAATATAGTATTTTAATGCAAGTTACAGGTTAAGTAATTTAAAACCGTTTTGTGAGTCAAAGTACCAAATTATGTAGGTATGTATATGAATAATTTTATTGACAAAAAATGTTGCAATTTTTTGTTTTTTTATGTATTATCTGGATTTATCGCTAATTTGATGACATAATTTATTTCAATTTTTATTGAAATAACTTATTAAAGCTTACAAACCTCATTGTAATATTTTTTTAATCATTAAAGATAATATTAACAAATCTCAAATGAAAAATATGAAACGGAAAAGACGCATAAAATAAAAAAATACCAGGACATCTCGGTCTATCCGGGACCAGCGCTTTAACCGATTGAGCTAATACCACCTTATTACTTTCCTTCATTTCTATCGATATCATACCTCAATTTAAGAACTGTTAATATCATCTTCAATTAATTCCCATATATTTTTTAACGCTATCTTTCTATATTGACTGCAAGATTCTACCCGAATTTTATTTGCAATCTAGATAGTGTCTCGGATATACTATAGGATTAATATTCAAACACAGTATGTATGAATGTATGATTGTGTGAAAAATGTTGAGATTCGCAAAGAATGCAAGCTTGATGTAAGCGTAATGAGTAAGATCAAGAAAGGGACGCTTAGATGGTTTGGGCATGTAGAGCGGATGAACGACGAAAGGAGTGTAAGGAGAATATATGATGTGAATGTGAATGGAAAAAAGTCGGGGACGCCCTAGGAAGACATGGCACGATCAAGTGAATCAAATACTTGAGTCGGGCCATGTCAGGCGGTCTGTCCGCTCTGCCTACCCCTGTGGCGAAACAGCGTGATTTTATGGGAATAACTTGTTGAACCGTGTAAATCTCATTATTAACAGTTCTTAAATCGAGGTATGATATTGATAAAAATAACAAGGTAGCATTAGCTTCAATGATTAAAAAACATAATATTTTTATTTGCGTAGTGTACCTTTCAGTCGTAAACACATTGTATCGTATCCGTGAAGTGCTCAGAAAAAAATCTCAAAAATTTACCTTTGAAGTCATGAAATTTGTACAGCTTTTTCTGAGTCAACTATTTTCACCTCGCTACATCATTTTCATCATGAGATTTGTAAAATATCGTCTTATACATACTCTAATGATACAAGATGCCATACTGTTTGTTTGTGTATTTTTTTTATCGAAATCTAAGACAGTGCCAGGTAGTAAAACTAGTCTATCTATATCTATTATATAAAGGAGAATGTCCTGGGCAGGCGGTGTTTGTTTGTTTTGTATACAGTTTTATTCCGAGCTTGATGAAATTTTGCACATTTGACTTTAAAAACCACTCCCTTACCTCTTTCCAACCTATGAAATTTTGTACAATTAACCTTCAAAACAAGAGAAAGGTCACTGTCTACGTGAGATTTCGAAAAACCACCCACATCCCCGTTTCCAACCCCTTAAAGCAAAATTTTGATACTTGATGAAATTTTGTATATTTGACATTCAAAATAAGAGGAAACTACTGGGTAGGGGTAGGGGTAGGGGTAACACGTAACAATCTCAAAACTTTCCTTCAAACCATTGATAACGCCGGTTACTTCAGCTAGTATTTTATAAATAAGTATAAATTGTCACTACGTAATTACTTTGTGTTGTCAAATGACATCAACTTAAATTGAAAACTCGGTAACTCTATGGGTTGCATAAATTCAAACCATTATCAATTACCTCAAAAGAGGAGCCAGAACAATAACAAACTCAAAATCGTTTTTACTATTTCTTTTTTTAAGTAACAAAGAAATCTTTTGTCATTGATTGCCGAAGTTATATGATTATTTTGTCTGTACATTTTTTATCCGTGTTTGATATTATTAAGTTTTATAAAAAGTGTTTACGAATGGATTTTTATTTTAGTGTTTTGCATGTTTATTATAAAAAAAATATCTTCAAAATCGTGCCATAAAGACTATACATACTCATATTTGTGTTGTGTAAACATATATATTTATATATACATATTTTACAATTTTTTTTTCCATTTACATGCATGAAAATATTGTTGATATTTTACAATAAAAATTTTTTATTTAATTATTTTTTGTCATCAATAAACCTCCATCGATTTATAAAAATAAAAAACTGTGGAAAAAAAAAAAAAAGCTGTGGAAATATCAGAATTTATTTATTTACTATGAAACATCACAAAAAGAAGGGAAAAAAACATTTTTTATCCTTGTAGTATAAGATGTTTCTGGTTGACAAGTGTTGCCAGAGTGACCTATGGTTTCACCCATTATACCAGATGTATGGCACACAGGCGAACTGTAGGGGGTTAGATATATAGATTTATGTTAGGTTGTTTTAGATCCCGATCTGCGGAGAAGGCTGAGAGGGGAGAAAGCACAACCTGTGTCGATCCCTTGCAAAGGAGGGAAAGACACTCAGAAAAAACCTTGTTTCCGACTTTTGTACGATTTGCAACATGCACAAATATAATTCTGCACAAAAACCAAATTTATGCAAAATTATGGGTAATTTTGCATAAATTTCCTTTTCTCGGGGCTTTGTCCGTGTGACGATCCTTGGTCTGGGTCCAGTAAAAGGTGGTAGTCCAATGGTCTAGATGAGGCGATGGTCAGAGAGAAAAGAGGCGAGTACAGCAAAAGTCGGAGCAGAAATAGGCGGAGAGAAAGCAGGTCTTGTCAAGCGGGCGGTTGCAAACGATCTAATTACTTTCAATTTTTCCAAAGTGTTTAACGTCGCCTGTGCGGCGTTTGGAATATCGGGACTCGCAAAGCTACCGCATTCTGCGCATGTCTGATGAGCCAGTACTCCCGTCTCTCTCGCACTGCCGTCTCGCCCTCATGTTTTTATTCAGTCATTCCACATTTCAAGCGCTTGGCGGAAGCACATTTCCCACAGACTGTGAAGTATACACTGAACAAAGGGAGGGAGTCGGGTCATTTGCGAACAGCGATATAATTTATTTTCTGTATGACCTAACTCCCTTAAAAGTAAACATAGTTTTTAGGCAAGTGCAGCAAGTCAATAACATTGCGGGAGAGGTGAACACGTCCAATACACCCATAGATAATAGAAACATAAAGAGTAAGACTAAGAAAGGGACGCTTAGATGGTTTGGGGATGTAGAGCGGATGAACGAGAAAAGAGTGGAAGGAGAACAAATGACATGGATGTGAATGGAGGAAGTCGGGGATACTCGAGGAAGACATGGCACGATCAAGTGAACCGAGCCATATCAAGAGTCAGAATAACAGAAGAGTATGAATGTGAATGAAGCAAGAGGTGTGTGCAAAGACAGACATTTAATAGAGACAAGGGAGATATGACATAGAAGTGTCGAATATTCTTGAACTATGACCAAACTGCACGGACTATCAAAATGGCTATCTATGCAGTATGCATTTGGTGTGAAGGTAGAAACAAAGACGGGGGGCCACTGTGTGTAAATGCGATTTGCAGTAGAATGGGTAAACGATGTTGACGTCACTTTACTGCGCACGGTTTCATACTAAATGGTTTATGGCCCATCTCCCTTGTATTATCTATGGTTCTATACCACTTGCAAACATGAACCTTTAGTCATCTGTTACTGCTTGCAGTGAATTTCTCTCTGCTTGTCTCCATTGTGCATTCTCATTTGTGTATGTGGAAGCAGGATGCAGGGAATAAAAATAGATATTTGAGGGCCAGCATTCAAAAATGGCCCTAAACATCACCTTGCAGGTTGCTAACTCAAGTAATACCACAAATAATTTATCTGTTAATTCTATACAGGTAGATAGAAAAATGTATAAGGTTTCAAAAGACAAAATCCTCAAACTGTAATCTTTGAATTCTATGGAATACATCCAAAAATGTCTGAAAATAGGTGCAGTTTGAAAACCAGTGAAAACAATTTTGGACATTATACCTAATTTTATCAGGCGCTATACAAGTCATCCAATTATTATTATTATAGGGAACTGGAGGGCAGTATTGCCCCATCTAGGAATCTACATTTCTGCTAAAATCTACAGTAAATTTCATCAAATTCTAATAAATAATACAAAAATTATAATTAACAGTCAGCATCCAAAAATACGCACTCAAGAAATACTAAAATTTTTCAACTCCCATCTACCGAATTTCATTTTCACGGCATGGCATCACTGGTCATGTAATGTAGACGTAGGTGGTGGTTGGTCTTGGTTACGTCTCTTCTTATAAGTTTGTTCAATTCCTACCATAACTATTACTTCTGGGGTAATGAATAGGTGTAAGATGTTTCAATCAGTATCGACTGGCACAATAATTATTATTGACTGGGACAAACAACAATTTGTGACGCATCAGAACTTTGAAACTAAAAGAAAGAATAACGAACAAAAAGAAAACTACCCAGTACATACATAGATATTCAATAAATGAAATAATATCCCGAGTTTCATAAGTTAGATATAACGGGAAATTCATCAACATGGCACCACTGCCGGAAGGAAAGAGCAAGAGACCAGCAGGAGTGGAAACATTTCCTAATTGTAGCACCGATGATGTATAATTTATATATTACTAGCCGATGTGTCCCCGGCCTTGCTCGGGATTATTCTATATTTTTTGGATTAAAGTTATGAATTCTTGCTTGTCGTTTGGGTGCCATAGATTTGACAGCGAAAGTAATGCCTTGTGACGACTATTACTATCTCTAAACCAAGAAACAAAGAAAAATTCATTTGAAAATTTTATTTCATTCCAAACATTTATTTTTTCAAAATATATCTAAATAATAAAGTTCTTAGGTAGGTACCTATTTGTATTTTCAATTTTAAAATATTACACCCAAACAATCGTCTTTTGAATATGTAATCCGTGGCTAGCCAGAGTGGTATATCTATGGGCTAACCTCAAATCAACACGAGGGGTTCAATGTTTTTCACACTAATTTTAAAACGTTATAGCAACAGTTTTGCATGTTGGATTTCATTCAAACTACTCTCTAAACCTCCCGGCACTAATAAGAACAAACTGTGCTATTTTCAGTGAAACCGGTCGAGTAATTTTAGAGAAAATCGATAACACACAGACAAACATTCCTTTTTTATATATTTGATATTTTTGTGTAGGTAAATGAAACTAAAATACAGTATTTTTCATCTAAACTTTATTGGAGTCGAGTGAACAAAAATATACATAATTTTATGTAAGTAGAAACATTCATTATATAATTCAATTGGAATCTGACGGAATGGTTTTAATACACATAAAAATAATTTATTTTATCTTTTTAAATGTTGATTTTATGTGAGCGGTTATTATTAGATGCTAAAAGACCATACAAAATACCACTGAAACCTTCTACCTACTTATTACAAAAAGATTTCTCTACTTAAAATTTTTAAATACATACATGGTATATTATCCTACATTAACAAAAAAGATGCATTTCAATAAAAAAAGAAGCAATTCCCTTGAGAATCAAATAAAATCTAACTATTCTTATTGAGCAACTTATAAGGAAAGGTTTAATTGATTAACAAGTCATCAATAGCCAAGAAAATACTTAATGCGAAAAGAATTTGAAATTTACAAGCAAAGAAGTAGATAGCAAGTTTTATAGTAAGAAATATGAAAGACAGATGTCACTTTAACATTTCAAGCAACCATAGACAATGAAAACTAGATTTTTGTATTTATTTTTATCCATTTTCATTTTGAAGTGTTCACAACCTTTGATGTGTGAATGTTTTGTTAAAATCACATTAGAATAAGCGTTGAAAAATAATATAAAAACCACTTCAACAATCATGCTGGTCAGGAAACATCCATTTTGGGTCAGTTTTTATTTGAATTACATATCACTTATTAAATTGGTCGTCTTTTGGAGGACATGTCCAATTATCATTTTGGTTCTTTTGATATGTAAATAGGGATTGAGATACGCAGTCTTGAATCAATTAGTTAGTGCTTTGAATATTAAAAAGCATGCAGTGAAAATTCAAGCATTTAAAAAAACTCATTTTGCTGACAGAGTTCTTTTTCAAGTAATCATTTTTATGCTTCAAAGCGGCAATAACAAATAAGTTGACTTTGGTGGATGTTTAAACTATACAGGGTTATTCAAAACGATGGACTCAATTTCTGTTCTAAATGTTCTCTTTCTAATTGAAGGTTCAATGTTGAAACAGAGATGAAACGTAAGCTGCACTACAGTTGCTGACTCAGTTTTACAGTACTCACGAACACAGAAAACCTTGTGCTGCATAGTAACCATTTTACTCACAACTTACTCGAAATGGCTGCTTGGCGGCGCGAACACTCTAGCGGTCATTTTCGCGATGGGATTCTAAACTTTCGGACCTCCTTTTTCAATTGCTATAAAGATCAATCATATGTAACGTATAATTCAGGAAATATAGAGGAACGAAATTGAGTCCATCATTTTCAATAAGCCTGTATATGTTGTCAGAGTTCACACTAATGTTCAGCGCTTTATTGTATCTGTTTACCTCTACGGACCTTCCATTTTGTCTAATTTATCACAACTAAGTAATGCCATTATTTGAATGAATAAAATTATCACTCAATCTATGGTGCTTAATGGGGAAAGGTTCAAAAACCTGTGGAACCAGAAGACATTGCCAAACATACAATGACAACCATGGTCAATTTTATTAAAGACATTATTCTGCCGAAGGAATAAGGTGAACCATGGGAAATTTCACAATGGGCTGAGTGCTTCAAGGAATGCAGATCTCTGCGAAATACTGATCATAGCAACAATCACCCAATCAATCAAATAATATTTAATTATCAGACAATCTATTGATTAAAAAATTAGTACCAGAGCCTGAGAATCGAACTCGTGACATTTTAGTGCATGATTTTATTTAACTGCTTTATCAACTGAGCAATACTGACTTTCAACCAACATAATATAGGTATATCTCGAAGAAATTATTACTATGGCAACACCAAGCTACTCACGTTGTCTTTGAAATTTGTTCATTATATTCAAATTTTGTTATAGTCAAATATGAGAGTTCGTTTTAAAGAAACAGGACAAAACAACTCGATTTTGTTAACGATCTTTAAATTGATAATTTTGATTTACAAAATAGATGTTGTTTTATTTTGATTTGACGTCTAATATAGAAATACAAAAAAACGCCATTCCGTATAATTATCTTTCTGGCAAAGCGTTAAAAGTTAAAATATAAAATTGTCTTAGAATATGATGTAGAATCATCTCCTTTCAGGAAGTACCACTAATTTCTGAAGACTGTTTGGTTAAAGTAAAAAATATGCACAAACCATTGTGATTTTTTAAGCATACTTTCATTTTCCTATGAGACATCTTGGTGTTGTCATTTAAAACTGTTTAAACGATCGCAGCCCTCTCAATTTTCGTCTACTATTAAATGTCAAGACTTTATGTTTATGAGGAAGATACATGTTATTACAAAATTTGAACCAGAAATAGAAAGAGAAATATGTAAATTGAAGAATGTCCATATTATGGTAAAAATAAAGATAGATCTTTGGTAAAAGATTAATTATTTAAATTATAATATATATATATACATACATATATTTATTATATAAATAGTGTTTAACACTCATTATGAAGTTTAGGATGCCATTGACAACTAAATTAATCATATTTAATCACAGTTGCATTCCGGGACACCATTCACTAAAGTAAAACACAAATGCTAAACATTAATATGTACTAATAAAAGTGTGTCTATAATGTATATACTCATTTTATAAGAATAGAGTGCCATCTTGGATTCAAGAGATAAGTAGTTATGTAATTATTTTGTTGTGATTTAAGTTTTTACAATTATCTTTTTTTTTCAATAAATGTTGTCAGATGTTACATACCGTGTTTGAAAATATAATATTACAATACGCAGATACTTTTTGCGATACTGAGTTATTTATTATCCGTAATTTATTTTGCTTTAAGTTAAACATGAGGATAAATTGGTAATAATATTAACAATATGGATAGTATTCAATTATCTCAATTTAACTAATTTAAAAGCCTTACAACCGCTTTAACCAATCAAACTGAGCGAACGCTATTATAAAATTTTACTTAAAATCACGCAACACAATCTCAGTGTCACCAAAGGCGCTGAGTGTAATTTTTGCTAAGCAGTCTTGCTAATCTTAAAATGAAATCAACTATTTGCATGGATAAATAGAATAGTGAGCGTTGAACTGCCAAAGTGACATCTGTATAGGTTTTTAACAGCGATTTTAAAATTATAACATTTACAAACACACACGCGATTTTGCGTTAGCTCAGTTATGATTTCTGAGAGCAGAAGTTAATACTCAAACAAGCATCATAAAACAGTAATCCTCTAATAAAAAATGGGAGCATAAAATAAATATGAAATCCTATAAAATGAAAATGATGTTAACTTTATTTTGTCCACAATACAATTCAGACTAATGAAATTTTAAATCCTCTCAAAGATGTATTAAAAACGGTAACCAAATAAAACAGAACATGATAAAACAATAGGTTAGATGTGTGTTTCTTTCATCATCTTTCTTCAATGTTCCGTTTTGTCATGGAACCATCAAAAACATCCTATGTAACACCCAAAAAACATTTATTTGTATTAAGCAATACTTTATTTAAATATTCAGATATTGTAGTAGAGAGAGTTAGTATTTCTTCTATCCTCTTCCATGGCCTTGTCGGGGCCGATGAGCACAGGCTTACCGCACGAGCGTCCAATAATCAGCATAATGTCCGCTAAAGTAGGCATGCAGGGTGGCCGTCCTGCAAAGACATGCAACAGAAAACAAAATGGCTACACAACGAGTTGTTTAAGGGTTACCGCTACGTACGGCGACAGTTTACCAGTCACAAAACAATGATCAGACAGCTATATAATGTTTAACGAAGAGGACTTTACTGTAAAACAAACTGTTTAGTTACAAATTTGTTTAGTGAAGGAACCAAAAAAGAGAGACGCTATAAGTCTATCTTTAAGCCTTTTGGATGTAGCAAAAGGTATTCCACAAGGCTCAATGTCGGGTTCTGCAATAAATCTATTTAACAATGATTCTTTTGGATAGAACTTATCTTGAGGTAAATCACACATATCAATGTGTAGTTTAGAGGTCTGTACTTAAAAGGGGCATTATTGCATCTTTAAATACTTATTTTGTAAAAAAACCTTTTGATGTATAAAAACGTATTCCACAAGGCTCCGTGTTGGGTCCTGGTTTAAATGAATTAAATAATACCTTTTGTATTATCAGTACCAAACTCTTCACTAAGCATCATTTCTTAGTTTAATAAATCGGTACCCACTATGGGGTTAGAAATCAACTCAGAAGAATGCTAGATTTTGGACCACTGATTTATTATATAACAATACAATAGTTTTAGCTATCGAATCATTGATCGTGTGCATGGAAAAATGTCTTTGAAATTCTAAATGGATAATGAAACCCATTTTCAATGTATGTATTATGTATAAGCTTCAGAGTTGTATTTAAAATAGCCTCTTGCTTGTGATTCAATTAATTTCTTTGTTGTTTGCATTTAAATCAAATATTTGAACAAGAAAACCATATTCTTGCAAAATTTTTTTTGTGACCTTTTTAAAACTTGCAAATTTCAAAATCATTGAATGTTTTAACCAAACATTAGGTCATTTTAATTACAACTTGTAGTACCGCAATGTCACTGCCAAATGAATTATGGAGAAGTAAAAGCAGTACATAACTTATTAAGAAAAGAACATGTTAAAATGTTAAAAGGAGGCAAAAGAAATGCAAAATAAAACTGGCGTAAAATTCACCGGGCTTATCATTGGGCTTGTTGTAAATTTTGGTTGGTAAAATATTATGCGTAAAAAGTATACAGAAGATGGTGTTATTTTGGGGAAATTAAAATACTTTGACTGCTCCGAATTGAAAATTAGCCTTACTAAGGTTAGCAGCATAACTTTTGTCTTGATGAAGGAGAGGCTTCCTCCAAAACTGATTGGACATTAAAACAAGATATTTATAATTTTTTGTTGAATTATGACAAGACAGAAGGCTTTTTACAAACAGTTAATAATTAGTCGAGTAGACAAATGTGTTAGGTTCCCATCGGACAGACATTGCAGGTTCAATCCTCTACTAACTAAGTCCTCCATCATTGCACAAGCAAAATTTTCCGCTTATAATGATGGAAGTGGAAGGAATTCAAACGATGTCAGGTTATTCGTAACCCGGTAATGTTCGTCTATATTTTTTTAAATGTTTAACTTTTATTAAATTTTAGATAGCATACGTCATTTGGAGCAGTCAGTCAATGGAAAATGATCAATTTGATAGCATGAAATATGCGGATGTTATGAGGCACAATGTATAGTGAAATGGGTGATAAATATTTCTGACAGGAGTAAAAGAAGAACTCGCTAATATTACATCTATCAGCTAAAAGAAATTACTTTGCAGAATCTATCAATGGATTTACTAATGAAAAATATATATTATGTACATACAGTCCTAGTCCTCTGGGAAGTTATGTTTTCATTAAATATATTGTTTAGAATCACAGGTAAAATAGTAATCAGGGAATATGTATTATTTACAATCTTAACAATAAAGATGAAAATATGTTTGCGCGTCCCACTAAGAACTGTCAAGATTGTCATGATATATGCCCACTTTTTCTGTCTGGAATAATGCCTAGGTCAACAAAACCATTTTCAGCTCGCAACGCCATTTCCAGCAGGAGTTTTGAAATATTCATTTGACTGTAAATACAAGACAATATGCCATAAAGTTTGTTAGAAATATTTTACAATACAATTGTTTTTAAGGAACAAAGAGATGAACAAGGTAATGAGCTAAAGTAGACATTTCAATTATAATTCATTTTTTATCATATGCACAATAAAGTGTATTATTATTGTTGTTGAATGATGCAATAAATATATTATTATTTTTAATTTATTTCGTGGGAAGGTACTACTGTTATTATATGCCAAAAATTATCTGTAAAAATTCAACGAGTTCATGACAAATTGTCATCATCAGCTATTGTCTATCCACCGCTGGATGAAGACCTGTCCGATCTTCTTGCCGTGTGCGATCTTGGACAAGGCTTATAATATGTAATATTGAAGTCTACGACAAAATATAAAGGAACAAAAGACAAATATTATTGAAAACAAACACAGATTCACATTTTCATTTCACACAAGAATCTGTTCAATAGTTTTTACTTCATTTTTTTTATTTTTTATATAATAACTACAATTAAGTAGGTACCTACCAATAATTGGCATCTGTAAATTTGGCTGAATTATTTCAATGGTTCATATGCCACAATACTGGTATAGTATAAACATTAAAATTGAAGTAGTATTTTATTTTCTATGAAAAACCAATTAAATAAAAATGCATATATTTAACTGTAAAACAGGAAGAGTTTTTCAACTATTCCAACCCAAGTTAACTGCTTAGGATTTAGCTATATTGAATTAAGTTAGCGTAATGTGCGGTAGAGCAGCTTGAAGATAAGGACTATTTTTGAGCGTCCGAAAATAATTATATTATCGAAGAAAATAATATGAACGCTAATAAAAATATGAAATGGACGAATATACAGAAAATAAAAAAATAACGGTCACGATTGGGATTCAGACCCAGACCCCACTAGTCTTACCGGGATAAGTGCCTCTACCAATTGAGCTATCGAAATCTACTTACATTCAGAAATTTTGATCAATCCTTATAATACTTCCCTTTGAGAATTACATACTAACATTATCATAAATTATTTCCCATATTTTTATGGCTGCCATCTTTTGGTGTAATTGCAAAGTTCTACCCTCCATAAAAATATGTGAAATAGAATGGAGGGTAGAACTTTGCAATTACACCAAAAGATGGAACCCATAAAAATATGGGATATAATTGATGATAATGTCAGTATGTAATTCTTAATGGTGGTTTTTCACTAAGGTAATACTGAAAGTATCTGTCACTCTGGTAGTGGTAGTGGATAATGGAAAAAATAAAATTATATGTACCTATATAAGAATAAAATTTTTAAAAATAAAGTGGGCTTCGAGGTGGTCGCCACATCATCTGTATCCAGTGCTCCACAAGAGGTGTGCTAAGCGAGGTGTGCACGGGTGACTTTTGTCACGGTAATAGTTCTGTCACTATTTCAAAATCCATAAAAAGTCACCTAAATGTTACGTCACCACTCCGTACAATGTAATAGATTTTGAAACAGTGACGTAACTGTTACCGTGATAAAAGTCACCCGTGTGCAACTGGTCTTAGATGCAGTCACAAGAATGGAGTTTATTGTAGTGGTTGAAATAATGGTTATTGTAATTACAGCATTAAATTTTTTGTTGTAAATCACTTGTTTTACGGAAATTGGATGATGATTCAATCGAAACGAGGCTCCGTCTAAACCTGCATTAATTTTTCATTACGAAGTGGATAAGTATAATAGTTACGCCACGAACGAATGTTTTTGTCATTAACCCCTAGGAGCCGAACCCCGCATTTCCAGTGTTGAAGAGTCGTGCCCATACACGGTACGAAGTACTGCAATTGCAGTGTCGACCCGGTACATTCATTTTGCCTTTGGATATTGCTTCTATTAGTTACGACAAGACAAAAATAAAAATGTCGCTTTATCAAGGTGTTGGGTTTAACAACAAAATATATGTTTAGTTACTGAAGTTTCTTATCCCTACGGTAAACAAATGAATTCAATTGTATTCATTATTAAAAAAAGTCAACAGATGTCACTCCTCTAATATTGTAATATATGTAACTCTACTTTACCTAATTTTTCATTATATTAATGCAGGAATTTAACCATTAAATTACAGTGACTGCCCCGGTTATTCCTATATTTAATTGTGTGATAAGGGCATCAACACTAAATTTATACAAAGAGTTTAAAATACAAAACCTCAAAGTGGTAAAGGCTGTTTTTTACCTTAAATACTGTAGTTGATTATCTGATCTACCCATACAATATTTTGTATACACATTGAACAAGAATTTGTCAAAATACCTCAGTTTCATATAAATTCATTCATATTTTTAACATAGATACATAATAATTTATAAAGGATATTAGCTATTTGAAACCCTAGTTTAATCCCCCATTTAAGAATTCTCATTTTTTGTTCAGGTTAATTGATATTATTTATAATCGACATATTTATATTATTATTTTAAACATCAAATTTCAAAGAAAGATATTATAAAAATAATTCTCTTAAAATACTGAATATATCTTCACTCTACATTAATTATCTAAAAGGTAGTAATTATAATACTTTAGTTCTTTACAAGAAGGCAATCATCTTTAGATATCAAGAAGAATGGTGAACATTCGTAGAAGAATTGGTAAAAGATAAAAGCGACCATTACTTTTAAAGATACAACATTTAAAAATAATAATTTGACATGACACTCAGCAGGAAATTGCATGTTTAGAATAAAATACGGAATGCACCAGAAAAATCTTTAGACATCAAGAAGAATAGTGAACACTTGTAGAAGAATTATTGGTAAAATGTAAAAGATAGAGGCGACCATTACTTATTAAAGATATAATATTTAAAAATAATAATTCGGAATGTCACAATTGGAGAAAATTTTAATTTTTAGAATAAAATACATAATGCACCACTAAATCTTTAGATATCAAGAAATAAAAGTGAACATTTTGTAGAATAATCAGTAAAACATAAAAGATAAAAGTGACCATCACTTTTAGCGTGAAAATTGGAGGGAAATTTATACTTATAGATTGAAATATAGAATGCACCAAAAAAATCCGACTTTTAACAAATTAAAAAAACTGTTAATTACAGCAATTTTTTTTGATAATCCAGACTTATAAGACCACATTTAAAATTAAAATGTTTAAAATCATGTAAACATATCTGTAGCTTTTGGTAAGCACAACGATGGTAATTTTACAGGCCGGTATTTCAGTTGCTTTTTGAGCTTGTTTGATGACTTGACCAACTTAAATAACTCTCAAGCCAAACATAAAAAGCAACTGAAATACAAGTCCTAAGTAAATCATTTCATGTAATTTTGTGTGATCTTTCATTTGATATAACTATAATAACTCTATCTTAAACACAAAAGATCCACCAAACCGAACAAACAAGACTCTAATAATTTTTGATTTACATTTCATATTTCAAGAAACCTGAAAAATACCAGTTTTTCACTTATGTATCATATTTTGATCTAAGACCACAGATATTATAAAAATTTTCAAATAGATCCAGTCTAATGCTTTTGGTGCATTCTGTACAATAGGAATTTAAAAAAAACGACACAAACATTGCATAAATTTTAACAAATGCTAAAAGAGACATTCAATCGACAACTCATGTAAATTTTACATACCAAATAAATAATATGTACATAGATAACTAGTAGAAAATACTGTGTGTCCATTAAAATATAATATGTAATCACATCAAAAGATTTAAAAGGTTATAAAAATAATACTATTAAATAGGAATATTCGGTTTTTCAAAGAGAATTGGCACGTGAGAAAAATAATTGACTAAACGATAGTTTCCCTATCGCTGAGAACCTGTATACCGTGTTCGGAAAATATAAACTTTACACAATCGTCATAACTTCTCAGAGGACTTCGAGGACCATCTACCTTTTCTACATCATCTTTAATGTTTAACTTGTCCAAATCTAACGACAAACAGTTTTTATTATTCCCGCTGACTTGGTTCGGATCAACGGGATGACAATTAAAATAGAGGAAAACTTCGTCTGTACATTCGGGATCAATATCACATACCTTCTTTTTACCTCCGACAACCTTATGCACTCCTGATAGATCCGTTATGACTTTAACCGCCTTTCTCTGAGACGCTGATCTGATATCTTCCGTGGACTCGGTGTAGTTTTGATTCGCGTCACCACAGAACGATTTAGGCGATAGATCGGCAGTCGACGAGACTTTATTCGTCAGTCTGACGCGTTTTTCTTTGAATTGTTTGATAGGCAACAGAGCGCTCGATGTGTAGACTTCATTGCTGTCCGCTTCGTCCACTCCGATCAAATAATTCATTATCTTGGATGAAATATGGTTGTTTTTCGGTTTCGGTATGTCGTCTTTGAAGGAGCGGAATTCGCTTGGAGATTTCATCACCACGTCGTTAGCAGAGGGGGAGGGGGTTATGACAGAAGGTTTCAAGAAAGAGTAATCATTAAACTTACTGCAATCCGTTCCAATAGTTAGTCCGTCCGAGTGTAAGCGTGTAGAAAAGAAAGAAGGAAATTATGTTAGCTGCTGTCTCCATTATTTGTATTTGATCTGGATTGTAAAAACAGTCACAATTAGAATAAATAACCACAAAATATACACAATGAGAGTCCAAACAATCATTTTTACAATATATACAAACACTAGCATGCCTCAAGCACTTCATCAACTTATTATTCTAAATTGGCAACCACTTTTTGAACACAGAAAAAAAGAAATTTATTTTAAATGTTACCCTTTCTCTGCGTGTCGGCAACTTTATCAAACAAGTGCAAGATTGTGTACATAAAAGACAGAATTTTTACTTACAGAGTGACAAACATTTTTAAATCCTAGGATAACTGGTGACTTTGAAAGTAACAAATAATAAGGCAGCAAAATATTTGTAATACAAAAAAAAAATCTTTTGAACAAAGATTCTGATAGAGTTATGGATCACTGTACACATCGTCGGGCTAATGCCAAAGTCGCGAATCTGTAAAAACATCATCTCGAGATATTGAGCTATGAAGTCTCTGAACTGGCATAAAAAATCGATATATATTGTTGCTAAACCAGCTTCGTAAATCGATTTTGATACCAGTTCAAAAACCTCAAATATCAGTATCTCAAAATGATGCTTTTGCAGATTCGCGACTTTGGCATTGACTCGACAATACATGAATTGATAAATATAAATAAATTTTGAAGATAAATTACATATTGGTATTAGTTTTGTGGGACTTTTTGCAATCAGACAAAGCCATAACCTTGTGTTAACCCTCCTAGGAGGCTAGCCACAGAGTTAGCACTTAGACTGTGCTAAAAGCCTCAATGCAAGTCTGTCGGTGAAAACTTTGATGTATCATAATACAATAAGAGGCAATGAATATAGGAAACATTGTGAACCAAATCATGAGAGTAACCTTTTGTTATTAAAATAACCCATTTGAGTTGTTTTAAGGACAAAATAAGAAATTCTGGAACAAATAAATTTTTGTCACCCAAAATCTCTCGCTTCAGGATTTCTCCACAATATTACCGAGTAAGTCGCACAAATCTGCGTTTGATTTCATCCATGTGGAGAGCAACCTGTTGTCTGAATACGGAGGATAGAAAAATCAATAAATACACATATTCTTTAAATTTACAAGGTTATATGTACATAGCATTATGCAGCCACTACAAAATGGTGCATTTCTAAGCAAGAAGGCTGTCGACAGTTTCCAACCCCTCTATCACGGGTTAGGCCCTTCGTACACAAGGTAACGCAAGTATTCAATACTCGACGCACGGAGGTTCCTACACATGGACACGTCGTCGACATTTTGATGACTCGTCGGCGACGACAGTCTCCGGCGACCAGTTTGCCAAGGTCTTCGCTACTTAAGTCACCGAGACTTTGTTTGTTCGTTCCAAAATACTCCAAATCCAAATCAATCCATCCATAAGTACAAGCCTTACAAACTTGGACTGATGGAGGAACCCCGGTGCACTCACCACTAATATTTATCATTAAAAATGAGGTTAATATCAAGTTAGAATGAATCGTATAATAATAACGAAGACGTGGTTGCGATATTTACATGTTTTTAGTGGAGCCGGCCCCGTAGAGCTGGTGCTGGTTGATGTAGGCGATGATGCCGTCGTCTATGAGGTACTTTACGCTCTCGCCGCGACGCAGGAGTCTCCGGATCATAGTGGAGCTGACCTCGTTGGGCACCCAGTTCGTCACTATGGTTATGTTGCGCTGAAACAAAGGTTTTGTTTAAGGTAAAAACAAATTTTAAAAAAATAATAATAATAATTGAAAGTACAAGCATTATTTACATCCATTAATGCTACCCAATTTCTAGTACTTAATATTAATTATTTATATAGCCCTGTTTATTATGCTTAACTATCTATTCTTATTGTTATTAATATGTTTAACTCCTACACAAAACTCAAGAGCCAGTTCTCTTCATTGGCGAAGTAAAAATTGTAAAAACAAAAAAACAATTTTTTTTAAAATAGGTCTTCGCAAAAATAAACTGACCACAGGACAAAGACAACTAGCAATTTACAATACACTAGCACCCCTAACGCCACTAGTGGAAAACCATCCCGGAAGCATATATAAAAAAAACCACGAGATTCGCTACTCTCAACTTGGACGGTCCAAATCTCTTCACCTTGTTTACTTAAGCGTGTATCATTTATCCATTACATTGATCTTAATTGTTAAATGTAGTATATAATATTACATTAAATTTTTATTGGAATAACTTATTGAGACTTATAAACTTCATTGCAATATTTAATTAATAATTGAAGATAATATCAAAATGAAAAGAATATGATGTGCGCTCACAGATGGCGCTAATTCTAATATTTTGCAAAAAAAAGCATTTAGGACTTAATGCTTTTAAATATTAAGATGAATTGTTTGTTGGCGGGTGTACATACGGAATATGAAATGCAATAAATTATTATTATAAGTTAAAGAAGAATGTCCCGGGCAGGCGGTGTTTGTTTTTTATACAAATTTACAGTTTTATTCTAAGCTTGATGAAATTTTGCACACACGATTTTCGAAACAAGAGGAAGGTCACTGTCTACATGAGATTTCGAAAATCCACCCCTTAAAGCAGAATTTTGGTACTTCTAGATGAAATTTTGCACTGGGTAGCGGTAAGTGTAGGAGTAGGAGTAGTGGTAGGGTGAGGGTAGGGGTAACACATCACAACCTGAAAACTTTATTCCAAACCATTCAAAACCCCGGGCAACGCCGGGTACTTCAGCTAGTAAAAAGATATAATTACCCTGTATCTTGTCAGGACATCGGAATCATAAATAAATTTCTCAGGATTAGAACCACTCCGACTAATCACCACTAAACCGTGCTGTCCCAAAATGTAATCCAGCTGGAAAAATTACAAAACATCATTACTTAAATGGTCATTTCGTTGATTAACGAACAAAATAATAACCCAAAACTACTTCACATGATTACGTATTATTATTATTCTAGTTAATGTGCGCTCAGTCGGTTATTACTTTAATTCGGGTAGCTGCCTCCGTACCTCAGGTTTTTACTAGGGATGTAATGATACTTGTTTTCGCCGATCTGATACTGATTATTGTAGTCAATTATCGGCGATGCCGAGACGACCAGCACAAAATTGATCTTTATTGCTCATAAAACAATACAAATATTATAAAAAAGAAGGTACTTAGTTGAAATATGAAGATAAATTATATTTTGTGCAAGTATTTTGGTTTGTTATAATTGCGACAGCTGTTTCGACTCTTAAAGCCATTTTCAAGCCGTCATTAGGAAACATTGAGATGACTTATTTATATGATTTTATTTACCCCTACCTAATTTTCAAACCTGCAATCATTAAAAGGGAGAAAACAGATTTTAACAATAAGTGCTTTTTTAATTTAATGTAAATCAAATTTAATAATGATATTATTAAGTTCTGCAAGTATTTTTAGTTTTTATTATTGTGACAGCTGTTTCAGCATTCAAGGCCATTTTCAAACTGCGGTTAATCCACATTGTGACGACTTATTTATATGATTTTATTTACCCTCCCCCCCAATCTAATTTGAATGGGTTTTTACAAATTATGATTTATTATCGGTAAAACCAATTTAGTTGAAAAATAATAAAAAATTCTATATTCTCTGAGGTTTTTTCATTTATAATATGTTTCCCCGTATTTAAATGATAATGTTTCCTTAATTGATTTATTTAAATGTGTTATATTATTTTGATAATGTGAACATACTGAGAAGCGGTGAATAAGTGCCTGATCACTTAGATATTTCAATGGAGCCTCTGCACACCCTCCGTGCCGGTGCACATATGTGAAACTCGACGGACACAAGCGTAAAACGCATTCACAGTTGAAGTTGGCTTCATGAGAAGGGGTCCTTTCGCCGACTCGTTTTTATGTAAGTCTTAAGTTTGTATGTAGAACGAGCTACCGTCATGTCTTTCCTCCTACATTTAATCCAGACCTCTTCAAAACCCGCATTAATAAATCCCTTCTTACAGTCTACCCTTCCTTGGCCCGCCTCACAAGGTTGCCCAACCAGGTGGCGATATAGTTCCCGTCAGTGCTCAATACAGACAGGGGTGCACTTGTGAGGTGTTCACAAAAAAATAGCAATAATAAATTTGATTTACTTTAAACATTAAAAAAATTAATTAAATGGAATTCTACGAATTAAACATGACATAAAATTAATGATATTTTGAAAATGAAAATTAATTTAAAAAATTGAAAAATATTAAAATAGAACAAGAGGCTTAAACAAAATCAATGCTAAGATAAAAGAGATCATTGTCATATTGTTTATTACGGTTTAATTTAAACCAGAGGCGGTTCGAGACATTTTGGAGTACTAGACTGCTAAGATTGGAAAAAACTGCATTATGACCGCAGAAAATGATATAATATTTTTTATTTTAATTTTTGTATGAAGTTTTTTAAGTTATTGGGATCAATTGACCAAATTGAACTCTCTAGCAAAAACATTTTCATACTATTTTTGTTGTTTTTAACCGCCCTGCCTTTGGGTTATTTTTTAAAAAGTAGGTAAAAAAACATCGGGTTTTTTTTCCACGTGCTTGGAGTATCACTGATTAGCGGCGTGACTTGAATGGGAGAATACGAAAACAACCGAACACATCCGTTAGCTTCGGCTTACCTCGGCATACTAAAAGCGATAACGCAGGAACGAACTTGATGTATATGACGTATCACGAATGTTTTGTGGGTTTCGGTTATCATTATTTTTTAACCTGAACGTACAGGATACGGTTTGTTGCGTTCGAACGATGATATAGCGGCCGTATCACGTACGTTCGTATGGTTAGGGCGGTTAAATAAAAAAAATCTTTTCGGCCACAACATCAATAATGTAATTTTTTTCAATATTAGCACTCTAACACACTGAAAAGTCACGAACAGCCCCTGATTTAACATGAACATGAAAAAACGAACTCTGAACATTGTTATTTTTAACTTTTTATCCATGAAGAAATATCGGCGAATCTGTATCGTTACATCCCTAGTTTTTATTTACAGTATTAACCAGAACTTTTCAAATTTTCTGTATAAAAGATTGGTCTATTTTTAACACTGAAGAGATAAAGGAGTTAGTTGATAGAAATTGCCAATAGACAATAAATCCGCCCATAAAAATAATTTGAATTGTGTATAATAAATATGAATTTTTTTTTTTTATAGAGTTAAAATATCAATATAGAAGAAAGCACGTTGTGGGCGTATCTATGTGCCCAAAGTAAGGTCAATTTTATCTTAATTCAGGCCGTGGTTAATATAATAAAACAAAAAAAATCACTTACATCTTCATCTGCCCACAATCCCGGCACCGAAAACGACTCCAAAAGATCAGCGCCGCAAAGCAATTTCAACTGAATCTTGCCGTTATTGTTGTGCCTCTTGCCAAAGTCGTCGGTGTCGGTGTTTCCATTGTTGTTGGTGAAGCCAAAGTTGCCGTTGTCCACGTCGTCAGTGTTGCCGACGGAACGGTTCAGAATAGCTTCCGGCAGCCATGATGGAATGTTGCCGTCTAAGGCGTCATTGTTTATTCTGTCATTTGAGTAAGCGTTTATGAAATTCTGGAAAAAAATTGTTTGAGACGGTACGATTATTTACTTGTACACACAAATCAATCGTATTTTTTGTATTACTGATTAATGATTAAGATCTAAAGAGGGTTCATAAAGACAACATTGTAATTTGAAAATAATAAAACATCAATAACTAAAGTAATGAAAATCTAAACAGTTTAAGGTTGGGTTGTTTCAAACGCTCACATTTGATGACCATCAAATCGACGATCCGCAGCGTTTTGATTCGTTGACATTCAAATTGTCCCCGTTAAACGCCGATTCTCGGTCCGTTTCGGCTTTTGATTAAATTGTGATCAGCTGTCAAGCATGACGGCCATGTTTTAAGCACCTCTGATGAGCAAAATTTGTTCAAAAACTGAAATAGACTGGGAATCTGCGCTCACCAGAGACATGTAGCCAAATCTACCTGATCACAAACTTCTTGCACTCGACAGCCTAGCAGTTCAGCCACTTGCCACATCTGCAACTGGCAAGTAATCTGTATGGTCACTATTGGACGCCATTATGTTTTAGTTCCTCACTTGAATCAGTCTTCTCTCTTCCCTCTTCACTTCGCTCCTGTGTGAATTATTACTTAGAAGTTCTATCCATTATGAATAATTATTGTCATATCAGTTCTTTATAATAAATCGCCTTCTGAAAATTACGGGTAAGTTCAGATCATCATTAAACACTTCCAGTTTCCTTCACCGAGTAAATATCAACTCAGTAATCTCAAACCGATCCCTTACGAACACCCTAAATTGGTGACCCCAGCGTGGACTATTAGAATACATTTCTGGTGATCCAAATTATATCAATTTTTTTTTTAAACAAATTGGAAGCAAACTGGGCACAAATTTTGCATGTGGTTTATCAAGGTCAACCAACCGCCATTGTTCCCGAAAAGTAATAATTAATAATAATATTTATTTATTTGAAACGCACATTATTTAACAACAAAATGTAAGAAAGCTTTGACTGCCCAACTAGGAACAAATCCCGTTTTAGGACAGTCAAATTGACAAGTTTAGTTCATATTAATAACATTTAATTTAAAAGTAATAATCCGTGGAGCGAAGCGTAGACAGACGAACTTCATATAATTTTTATCTTTGTAGCTACCTGCTGAACTGGCCACTAATAATTCCTATTTCGACAGCCAATTCCTATTTGGCACCATCTACATGTCCTACACAGTCAACGATTTTCACTAATAAATTCATTCTCTTTCCGTTATTCGGCTAGATTAGATTATCTCTCTTTATTCAGTATTTAAATCATTTTACTTGTCTCGTGTTTTAATTTATATAGTGCAATTTGTTCATAAGTTTTTTATAATAGTAATACAATAAATCAACTCCTATTAAGCATTACGCATTAACGTAACACACACTCCTTTGATTTCTGTTAAGTTACTAATAATACACGCAACTCATAGGAATCAATCAATATATAATAACCAAATACACTTAATCTCCAATTAATTAAATATATATTTTTTAATCATTTAAATTAATCTTTCCCATCCAGTGGTTTTTTTTTAAATCTTAACTAAATAACAGTGCATCCAAGTGAGGAACGAGGCGCAATCCAGAAATAACACGCAAACAACTGTAAATAAAAACTGTTAAAAATTCAAAAATGTGTTGATTGATGGTCATCCAAATTGAAGATAGTTTGAAACAGCCTTACCTAAGTATGATGTGAATGGCCAGGCTTGAGGAAGGATGCAAAGCAGTGTATAGAAATTAATTTTTGTTTCAAAAGCGTAATTTTTTAAACATAGAAAAAAATATTTTAACATTTAGAAACTACTGGCATAAAAAAAGTAAAACAATATGAATATGTATTTTTTAAAAGTCGCATTCAAATTGCATAACCCAAAAAGATGCCAAACATCAATTAATTACAAATACCTATAACCAAAGCCTGGACACAGATGGCTTGCTGTGAAAATTCTTACATTTTTTTCAAATCAATGTTTATCTTAACCTTTCTCTTGATGGCAGAAGACTTATAGTTCGACCACATACAAAAAACCATTCCCTAGTACCGTACGGAACAAAGGGGGGTGGGGAAAGGGACTGCCACATGAAAACGCCATTTCACATACTATACAGGACGGATCATGTCGAAAATTCCCGCCCTCCTCTCACCTCCAGCCCTCTTAATGTTACGACTAAACTGGAGCGCTAATGTGAAATGGTCAACAGATACCCCTCCGCTCAATATTTACGAGGCCCTACCAGATGTTTCCCTCGCTTTGGTGTCTTCAATTGGCTGGGCGCTCGGGCCAATCCGAGCTCCTCGGGTTTTAGTCGACGCCGAGGCCTTGGGATAACTGTTATGTACAATGTTTAGTTTAAGTTTGACGGAGTTCGGCCAACAAAATAGAATAAAAAATTATACAGGAAGACAGGCCGGACTCCTCTTAGAATTAAAATAAAAAATAAAAATTTGATATAAGAATTATACGTAAGAATTGCCTGATTATAACTGGGCCTGGAACCCCATATTTTTTCTTGTACGCACAATAACAAAATAAATAAAGATGTTAGAGGGGGGCAGTTTGGGTTGAGAGAAAAAACATGAGATGACCAATATCATGCGAGTTAAGGACCCTCTGCGAACTGAGCAATGTCTCGCCTAAATCAGCGCCCGGGGATATAAATACGTGTGCACCATCCGTACCAAGGCACTCTCACTTCTTCACTCGACCCAACGCTACCTCTTCTACTTGGACCTACAACTGCCTTTGACTTCGCTTCCTCTTGGACCCCCGCCTCTTCTCATCCCTAAATACCAGACGCGTCTGGACATGGTTTTCTGCTTGTGGCCAAACTATACCAATTGTACCCTACTACCGAAACCCACTTCCCTACATATTCAGAATTCATGTTTGTTCCATTGAAATTTTTTTTTTAAAGAATTTTAATAAAATCCTTCATTAGGTACCGCTTTATTTCTAACCTTATCCACGACATAAGCAAATAGAGAATCTATTTTTATGATTCATAGATTCGTGAATAACAACACTGATTAATGATGATGTAATGGGAATGAATGACTGTGTCCACTGAATGGACATTCAGTAAAGATATGAATTGATTGAAAGGGATTCAATGAAAATGATAAGAAAACCGAGACATCTCAATGAAATTGTTATAAAAATAAATTTGATTGTTAGAAGGGCAATGAAAAATGTTATTGCAAAGCAGAATTTGTTGCTATTATGTATTATAAATCTTACTTTTAGATATTCCTGTTTTGAATTCATTACGGCAAAAGCTCTTCCACCAATTGTTATTGGTTTGTTAAAGAGATAATTGGCAGATGTGAATTTATCCAAATTTTTCTATCGTAATGTCGTATGTGTTTAGGAGGCCCGATAAAATGTAAAAATAAATAAAAACACAAAATAAAATAAGCAGCATTAAAATTACATCGACACACAAATGCCATAAAATGGGAATAAATATACTAAAGTAATCAAGCAAACTTGTTATTAAAAAATTGTGCATTCAAATAATATCATGATAAAAAATATATATATATATCATTTTGGCATAGCTACCAACAAGGCATTGAACAGGTTAAAAAATTTAGTGAAAAATTCATTAATTCAAAATTTAAAACTGAAATAAATGCATGGTGTTGAAAAATTTCACCTTCTAATTTCAAATATTGTAATGATTTGGAGACGTATTTAGGCAAAGGCGTTTTCAAGGTGACGAGTGACTAAAAGTTAAATTTATTAGCAATATGGATAGAGATAAAAATCTACCTACTGAGAATTGATCCACAACCCAAATATTCCTTCCCGGATGACACAAAAGTGAACTTGATTATTGCTAATGGCTTTTAATAAGTAGAGATGGAAAAAATGTAATGTAATGGCTTATACAAACAAAATCGCCCTGTGTGTCAGTGGGGGTGAATTTAGATATGTGTAATATTTACATAGGACTGACATCTATTGTAATAAAGTAAAATTAATTTCTGTGCTTCCACAGAACTTGAAACTTAGCTAAATAGTTAACAAATGGAATAGAATCGTCATTTGATATGCCCAACAATACAAGTATGATTTTTTTTGCCTGTGGTGCAATAACGAATGAAATGATTTTTTTTTAGGGAATTCAAACATTCACGGATTACAAATAACCTGACAATATAAGAAATTTTCACACCCCCATCATCAAAAGCTGTTATTGCAGCTTGTGCTATGATGGAGGACTTAGCTTGTAGGGGATTGAACCCGCAACGCCTGGCTGAGAACCCGACGCTTTGGACCCCGGCCACAAACCTGCGTACTGTACAATGAAAACTTGTATAATAAATCCACTAGTTAAATTACTTTTCAATGTTGTATCGGTTAGTTACCTTAAATAAAGATATAAAATACAATGTTATCATCAAATCCGTGAATGCTGTTTGAATCACAACATAACTTAGAAATAATAATATTCTATCAATGCTCTTGATTTGCATTCTAACTAAGGAAAATGAAGCAAATCCACAGATGCCGCTTGAATCACACTCTATCTTAGAAACGTGACACAGATCTATGAATGCTATTGATTCACATTCTAACATAGAAATATGTCACAGATCCATGAATGGTGAATGAATGAGTTTCTAACTTAAAAATATGATGAAAATCTATTAATGTTCTTGATCCTCATTCCGTCTTGGAAATATGACAAAAATCCTGGAATGCCGATTAATTTTAATTCTAACATAGAAATATAATACAAATTCATGATTGTTGAATAATCGCATTCTAAATTGGAAATATGACGAAAATCTATTAATGTTCTCGATATTAATTCTAACTTAGAAATGAGACACAAATTCTGGAATGCTGATTGATTTATATTCTAACATAGAAATGTGATATACAAATCCATGTTTGCTGAATGAATCATTTTCTAACTTAGAAAAAATATGACACAAATCCTTGAATGATGTTTTATTTACATAACATAGAAATGTGATACAAATCCAATATAAATGAATGAATCATTTTCTAACTTAGAAACATGATGAAAATCTATAAATGCTATTTATTCACATTCTAACTTAGAAACATGAGACAAATCCTGGAAAGTTGTTTTATTTTAACATTGTGACATAGAAAATAGACACAAATCCAAGATGAATTACTTTCTAACTTAGAAATATGATAAAAATCTGTGAATGCTATTAATTTACATTCTAACTAAGAAATGAGGGATGTGGTGAAAAAGTTGGAAACCCACAATGAAATAGTTTTGTGATAATAATTGCAATAGAAGCATTACTTTTTTTGTTTTTAAATGCAATCTTTATGTGTTTACTGTGTATGTGCCTTCTTCATTTATTTGCATTGTAATAAATACGTTTCCTGTATTTTTATTAAATAACAGATTATAAATTCTACACATTTTTTTTAAAGCAAACATTGAACGCAGACATATAAAGAAGTTCATATCTTGGCTAAACATTGAATGAAGTGTAATTTGGGAATAATGTGTGTAACCAACTTTGACACCACATCCCTCAAATAATGACAAATCTATGAATGCTATTGATTCACATTCTAACACAGAAACATGGCACAAATCCTTGAATGCTGAATGAATCGCTTTCTAACATAGAAATATGATATAAATCCAGAAATGCTGATTGATTCACAATCTAACATAGAAACATGGAACAAATCTATAAATTGAATCACATTCTAACTTAGAAACATCACACAAATCCTGTCATAATAATACATAAATTCAGAAATGCTGTTTGATTGACATTCTAACATAGTAATGTGGCACAAATCCTTAAACCGATTCACATTCTAACTTAGAAACATGGCTCAAATTCATAAATTGAATCACATCCTAACTTAGAAACAATGCATAAATCTTAAAAGTGATTCACATTCTAACTTAGAAATATGGCAAAAATCCTGAAATGCTGATTGACTGACATTCTAGATTAGAAACATAGCACAAATCCATAAATTGAATCACATCCTAACTTAGAAACAAGGCACAAATCTTAAAATTGATTCACATTCTAACTTAGAAAAAATCCTGAAATGCTGATTGACTGACATTCTAGATTAGAAACATGGCACAAATCCATAAATTGAATCACATCCTAACATAGAAACAAGGCACAAATCTTAAAATTGCTTCACATTCTAGCTTAGAACTTCAGCATAAATTCATTAATTTTAATAAAAAATAAAGTATAATAACCTGGTGGTATTGTAAAGATTTCCGCGTTCTGGTCCATCCCTCCTGGTTCACCTCCCAATCCGAGGTCTTGACCCAGTCTGAAGAAGCCAGAGCTAGCCGAAGCATGGCACACCGATGTGAGGCAGACACCAAGTCCTTTTTACCATATGCATCATGGACGGGAGATACTATACCTCCTAACACGTTGTGCGTTCCCAAGCCGTGGAAATAATCTTTGGCTATTTCTGTGAGAGAAAGTTGGTAATTAGTTAAAAAAACATCATTCCACATTACTCATTCAACTTCTTCTAAATTGTGTGGAATGACTCAATCTCCTTCAATGTGACAATGGTATTAATAATATGATAAGACATTTATTTATTTATTTGTATATTCCCAAATAGGCTTTTACATAATATATTATTATGATGCAGGAGTAATACGTACATTACACGTAGCTAGTAGCTAAGACGGTGATAAGTGGTAACTAAATCAATGTCCTAAGAAAAGTGATAAGTGCCGTCCACACATGAAATTGAGTGAAGTGATTTAGTAAACTCTTGCATTTGTAGTAAAACTTGATTACGTGCGTGTCCAAACAACGCGAAAATAGCCCCCACCTAACTACAAGGATGTACTTAACCGAAAAAATAAAAAATATTCTAATCTAAACTAAATTGACACTTAACGGCAACTTACTATACAATTTAATTGCCATTTACCACTGTCCTAACTACTAGCTGCGTGTGACATAGTCATAAATGATTTGCTCATACAAAAACAGTAAGAACGAGTGAGACGGTAGTATATTTTAAGTCTTCTTTCAACATTCCGTACAGTTAAATGCACCAAACACTTCTGCGTACATTTAAAAGCTATGTTGAAAGAGGAAAGCTTATATGTTCCTAATAAGTATACTCGTGGGAGATCCCATGCACTATTTTATGCTCCGAAAGCGAGAACTTCTGTTTACCAGAACACGCCAATCAGCAGAGTTACTCTACTGCTCAATGATGCTGCATCGACCGTTGACATTTTCAATATCAAATACAGACAATTTTGCGACTATCCTTTGACCCATGTCACAAAATAGTTTTAAAACTATAACTTTTTATACTTTACACATCAACCGTTCACTACAGTATAATCTCCATAATCCGGCACATCACTATACCGGCACGTCCAGTAATCTGGCACAAGGGACGCGCGCGGATACGATTCTATTTCATTCCATCTTCCTAGTAAGTATCAGTGATCTTGCGAGCATCATCGTTTACGCACTAGAAGTGGGTTATTCCACTTATTTTACCAACTCGGTTCCAATTCCGATTTCAGCCACACGGACTCGATTCCTCGGACTCAGTCCTTCATTTCTTTTGGTCCGGCCGGGTCCGCCAATCCACCGAATCTGGTGGAACGACAGGAGCTATCGTTCGGCCGTTTCTGTGGTGTCTCGATTCCGGAAGCAAAAATCGTACATATTGCACTATTGCGAATAAAGTCGCTTTCGTTTCTGACTCTGACTGCTCAGAGTGTTTCTAGTTCCAGAACCAAAAATCATTCATTTTACACTATTGAATAAGGTCACTTTTTGTTTCCGACACCGATCCAAAACCTTAGTCATTCCTTGAGTGTGAATTTGAGAACTCGGAGTGAGTCCACCGCTTTCGGAATCAGCCACCCCCCCCCCCCCCCACCCTCGATTAATCAGCACACTTTAAAAGTACATAAATTTTTTTTTTAAAAACTATCCGAAAAACTTAATCTAACCTAACCTAATTAATAAAAAAAATTTAATGATAATACCTTATAATAATAAAAATAAATAAAAAATTACTATTATAGATTAGGTTAGATTAGGTTTTCGTACTTTCAAAGACTTTATATCACTTTTAAAAAAGGTGGCGATTCATACATCTGTTGATTTAAGGTCGATTCACATCTACCAGCACCGCGCAGTGCAGGCATGTCACAATTACTTGCTTATATTATCTATTAACACATTCACCCACAGTGTAATATGAATACTTCCTTCTGTGCCGTGCCTGCCACTATACGTATCTGCACTGCACGCTGCCGGTAGATGTGAATAGAACTGTATCCGGTCACCATATTAAACAGTTTGTTTATAAACAAGATAAAATTATCTTCATAATATAAATATGATAAAATATTTGGATGGGTAAATATTTACTGGAGAATTATTTTATTTGAATACTACGAAACGGTTCCAACTCCCAACTATTCAGAGCCAGTAGGACAATGGCTTCCCTAATTGGGGAACGTTGTGAGGCTGAACGGAGTGGAGAAATAAAAGAGATGGAGAAGAGAAGACAGAACAGAAGACAGAAGAGAAAACAGCACCTAATTTATGATAGTCCAATAATAGTCTCTCGAGTGGATATTATTCCCTTAAAATCAGTTCGTTTTCTTAGTGTTTACTTGGACCAAAATTCGATGAATACTCGACTTGGCAATACGGTAAAGTCTAGCGTATTTTTTCTAAGGAAATTAAAATCAATCAGAAGAAATCTCTAAGAACTGCGGCGCATTTGTTCAGTTGGCCACAACAATTAGCGAAAGATGATAATTATATGGCCATTTTCAAATAATGACATAATTCATACCCGAACTTGAAAAACTAGACACAGCCTGTCTCCCAACAGATTCTGCTAAGACTGGTGAATGCTCTTATAGCGTCCAGATTGGACTACTGCAATAGTTTGTATGCTGGTCTGTCTAATGTACATTTAAACAGACCGCAAGGGGTGTTCAAAACAGCAGCTCGTCTAGTATGCGGTGCCACCAAATACTGTCACATCACTCCTCTTCTACATGATTGCCTACATTGGCTTCGAGTCACAGAAAGAGTTCAGTTTAAAATTTGTCTCATGATGCATAAGGCACTGAACAGGCTGGCGCCATCATACTTGACTGATCTCTGCGTGAGGGACAATCTAACTCAGAGGCAACTCACGCTCAGGTCGTCCAAGTTTGATGCGTCGAACAGACTGGTTGAACCCTCTCGTACGAACGATGGAAAATTTGAGGACAGACCCTTTAATGTGCTGGGTCCACATTCTTGAAATGTCCTTTCATTTGGTCTGAGATCAGAAAGCAATTTTGAAGTCTTAAAATTTTTTTTTAATAAAAGGTATCTTTTTAAAAGGGGCTACAAACTTTAACAAAATGTAAAGGGCCCTTGAGGTGATTTTAATCAGTAAACAGTGCTATAGAAAAGTGGATCGCATATTAATATTAATATAAGAGGAAGGTGGAGAAGTACCTGGCTATTCAGAACTGGTCACCAAATATGGCTTTAGCCATTTCAAACAACGTTTCGATTATGAATGGTGGAATTTCACTAGGGCGATACTGAGAGCATTTACCACTAATTTAATCTAGTCGATATAATATGCAGTCAAATCTCATTAATGCGGCCAGAGTTTTTAAATAATGTTAGAGTGTGAGAAACCTATTCATTGTTGATAAGAATTTTTTTTGATAAACAAAAGAAAAACACAATATTTTGCAATTACCGATAAAACTTGACTGATTTAAATAATGCGTATATGTATAAGAAATGTAATTTCCTTGTGCGTGTACGAGTGGGACATTCAACCTTCAAGCGGTAGCACAGCATCGAAACAATCACGCGTGTCCCTTTTCCCTCTGTTACAGGGTTGCCTTGCATCATATTCATCTGCTCTGCAGGGCAACTTGAGATAAACATATAATAAAGCAATGAATATCCTATTCACCCCTCTCACATCTACTATGCGCTGTGCGTACGTTTCAAATTTAAGTTAAGCGATAAACGTCTAATCGACTATATGCGTCTAGCTAATAGAAGCCACCTTACAAGAAGAAGAAAAAAAGAAACTATTGTTAAAAAAATTATTGTTAAAAAAATTATTGTTAAAAAAATTATTGTTAAAAGAATTAAAAATATAAATTTGCATAAAACGTTTAACATTTGCGGCGGTCTTGGGTTAGAGTCCCAGATGCGACTGAAATCTTTTTATTTTCTGTTGTTTTTTCGGTTTCGTGGTTCATTTGGGATGTGTTAATATTATCTTCTTCAATGGGTAAATTATTAACTTCACAATAATGTTTTACTATTGGTACGAAATGTGAAGTGAATCAATCTTTAAATATTAAAGCAGTAACCCAGGCTTTTTTTATTGGATTTCCAAATGACTGGAAGAAATTTTTATATTTCCCTTCCAATGCTCTAGGATTTTAAAAATACTTATATTGTGTTTTTATCTAGTTAAAACATCGCAAATATTGACTTATTCTCTTGTTGAAACGTCGCAAATATTGACATTTTTGATAAGAAGGAATCTTAAGTTAAGGAATCTTCCCTAAAAAAACGGGAATAGCGCCCCTGGTTCATATTCATGTCATAGTGCGACAGGGAAACAACTGGACGGAAACAAAACATTTTTGTATTATCGCCAAAAAAAAAACGATTTTTCAAAAATGTGCTAAATAGCGAATTGTGCGAAAGTCGAATGTGCGAAAGTCGAATGTGCGAAAGTCGAGGTCCGCCTGTATATATATATTAGAAGGTTTACATATATATGTAAACCTTCTAACTAACTTAAATACAACTTTTTTTTTAGTATGTTTTCATCACAAAGAGAATCAACAGAGGTGCGGAAGTTCACGTAAGAAAAAAAACGCAGGAGTAGACAAATTGGATTGAATGCAGCACATCTCCATACTTCCTACTTCGTTCGTCTCAACCACAAAGAAGGGAATCAATAGAGGTGCTTCAGCAGTCGAGAGGATTTAGCAGGGCGAGGGGTTAGCCTGGAGGCATGTCCTTTTCAGTGATTTACCAATAAATAGATCCCAACATTATGCAGGCACCTCGCATTGCAACGCAAAGTATTAGTATTTACTCTTCGAAAAGCAAATCTGCTAATTGTCAACTGGTCCTTTTTACAATTGTGTGGAATTTTCGCCAATATCCTTTGCGTAGCTGCCTTGCCATGATCCAAAACTAACCCAAACTGCCAATTTAAGTTAACAAAAAAAGCAATAGATAAAAAAAAATTCAGCTTGTTTACATAAACAGAATATTTTGAATAGAGTATGTTTGACCCTTTTAGAAATCTTTATTAATTTATTTACCATAGGAAACGATGACATGAACGCTGTTGCATCGTCGTCATTTCGGTTTGACAAGATTGTTTCACAAAATTGATAAGAATTATATTGAATAAACTTACAGTTAAGTAAAATAAAGATTTCCTGTGGAATGTAATGCGATATTTATGATTATCCTCATTTTAATGCAAGAATGCGTTATTCCGTAAAATCTTCCGATGAACATTAGGCGGCAGAGTGCGAATGATAGCGGAGTTTATTAAAAAAATGCGTGACCCAGGCTGATGCCAAAATGGACATCATGTGACCTATGCCACCACGTCAAAATGGTAAAGCGTAGATTTTGCTTCAGGCATGTCCATGTAATTCTGACGTCAGTAGTTTTCATAGTTAAAATAATACTAAAAGTGTGATTTTTAAAACCCACCAAAACGGCCCAAACCCAAGTGATAAGCGGTGGGGCGGTGCGTGACATCACACAAGCGTCATACAGACGAACAGAATGAATTTACACAAATAAAATATAGGCGCAAACAGCCGCGTGATTTGATTCAATGGTACCAACCGAACAAGACGTTTTGATGAGGTGGTTATTTAGTCTTCTTTTTTTTTAAGAAAGACATTCCCGGGTCACGAATAACCTGACAATATTTGAAAATCTCATACAACCATCACCCTAACCGGAAGATATTGCTTGTGTCGTGATGGAGGACTTAGTCAGCTGAGAAATTCACCCTTAAACAACAGTTTATGATGTAAATAATAATAATATGTATTTATATGAAACACGCATTATTTAACAACAAAATGTAAGAAAGTTTTGACTGCCCAACTAGGAACAAATCCCATTTTAGGACAGTCAAATTGACAAGTTTAGTTCATATTAAGTGCCATTATACAAGAATAGAAGGGAAAAAAGCTAGTATTGACATAGAATGGTAATATTATATAATATATGAGATGTGAAGAATAGCATGGAAAAAACTATTGTGTTTACCAGATAATTTGAGTATAGTATAGTAATTAATACAGAATAATAGTTAAGTTCAAAGAGATAAGAAAAAAAAGTATAGAGTAATCGTTTATGTATACCAGATAATTTGAGTATTGAAGAGATGAGAAAAACAATTATGTATATGTGTTTGATAGGTACTGGTTAGTGTTATGAGGAAAAAAAATGCGTTTAAAATTGAGAACTAAAAAAAGATAATATTATCTATGTATTATTATGTACAATATAACTTATATATTTAAAATCCTTGTTTGTTAATCTACATGAATACATATATTAACAATAATATTTTTCACTGGAGCCATATTATTTTTTCCTTATTATTTCATATATTATAATTAGCTTTAATATTCTGTAGGTCGATTACACTACGTGTGACCGCTTTTGTTATAAAAGCCCGTATGCCGGCTTGAAGGTAAAAAAATTGGAACTTAAATTATTAAACGATAAAACGGATCTTTCCAAATCCAGACATTCAATAAAGTACCTACCTATTATATATTTTGAAAAGCGATTATTTTTATTCTATATTTGAAATTTGAAAAGTGCAATATTTTTAAATTTTTTAGAAAAAAAAATTCTCAGTTTTCATCTTGTGCATGTCAAGTTACATACACCCCATGATTTTTCATAGGTAACAAAAGATTATTTTCATAGATTCCAGTAATCCGACACTATAATTCTATTTCAGTATTATATTGAAAATAATTAAAATATTGTATAAATAAAAATGAAAATAATTAAAATGTCACTGATGTGAACTTACCAAACATGCGAAAATGCATCGGCGTCGGCGGGCTGAAAGACCCGCAGGCCATCAACACAATGGAACCTTGCGACATTCTGCATCGACTGTACTTCCAACAACGCACAAAATATTTTTTTAAATCACAACATCAACGTCATGCTAATTTATTGTTTTTATAGCAGACTTTAAAATAACACAAACGTAAGAGAAACCAATGGTAAGACAATAAGAGATAATTGTTATCATATACGGCAAATGGTCGTTTGACTGACGTTTCGTTTTGCCGATCGGTCGATATATTATTTCCAAGGATAGCTAAGCACAACGTACAAATTTGCGACGATGATTCATCATTTATGGCGCAAGTGCCATAACCTCGCTTAAGGATGAAACTATTAATCTTAAACTGTGTTGATTAAGCGCGGACACGACTTAAAAATATAAATATTGTTATTTGAAAATAATGGTGTAGTTCCAGTCTATTCCGGTCACTTCAAATAAAACTACGATATTGAATATTGACGTAAACGAAATGTGTTGCCAGCCCTGTGACGGCTGGCGAAAAAATAAAATATGTTGCCTGAAAAATAAAATATTATATATTTTGACCGTACTTATTTATCTCCGTATTTCGTGAAAGTTGTCAAAATTACGAATCCACCAAAACACCCGGGAAAGCTGCTTCAAGGTAGCAGTCAACGCTCTGGGCAGAGAAATCAAGGAAGAGATCGCGAAGAATAACATCTCTCACCACTCAGGACAACTCACTCTGGAAAATGGCAAAGGCCCTGCGCTATCAAGACAACAGCATCCCGCCCCTCCAACAAATCAATTCCTCGAACCTGGCACTCTCAGACGAAGAAAAATCCAACACCTTGGCCGACGGATTCGAAAAAGCTTACGCCACAACGGACGGAATGAGCGACCCGGTAGTAACCAGCATGGTAGATAGCACACTAGCAGAACTAATTCTACTCCCCCAAACAGAGGTGGAGGACATCAGACTCGCTTCGCCAAAAGAAGTGGCCCACATCATAAGGTACCTAAAACCAAACAAGGCACCGGGGGAAGACCAAATCACCAACGTGCTCCTCAAACACCTTCCACAGAGAGCAACTATCTACCTAACGAAGATCTTCAACGCCTGCCTACTACTGGGTCATTTTCCCGCCTCTTGGAAAAACGCCTGCGTACTACCATTCCACAAAGCGAAAAAAGATCGATCGAATCCGACTTCATACCGCCCCATCAGCTTGCTGCCCACGCTCAGCAAGGTACTCGAGCAAGTCATCCTCAACCGCTATCTCCCCCGCCACAACAACAACAAGACTCTACCAGACGAACAGTTCGGCTTCAGAAAGAAACATTCGACAGTCCATCAACTCACACGCGTCACGGAGCACATCTCAAGAGCCTTCAACCTCAACCAATACACCACCATGGCACTACTAGACCTTGAAAAAGCGTTCGACACCGTCTGGATGGATGGACTGATCCACAAAATGTACGTCACCAAAACACCTACGTACATCATCCGAATAATTCAAGCCTACCTGAAAAACCGAACCTTCACCGTCAAAGTGAGAGAGACCACATCAACAATACGAGAAGTACCCAAAGACGTGCCACAAGGAAGTTTACTCGGGCCCCACCTCTTCAATCTCTACACCTATGACGTCCCCTCACTCACCCGGTGCCAAAAAGCTACCTACGCCGACGACATGGGCCTATACGCTTCATCCTTAGCGCCCAGGTTGGCCGTGAAATACCTTCAAGAGGGTCTCAACACGATCGGAGACTACTACAAAAAATGGCGCCTCAAACTGAACGAAGCCAAAACTGAAGCCATAACTTTCACGCGTAGGCTGAAAAACAAAACACCCAAAGAGAAAATCACCATGAGCGGAATACAACTAGATTGGAAGCCCGAAGTAAAATACCTAGGCCTCACCATGGACAGCCGCCTAAACTGGAAAGCACACATCGCAAACGCCAGAAGCAAAACGCAGCAAGCGATAGGAGCAATCAGCCCCATCTTCAACTGGAAAAGCCCACTAGCTGATAAGAAAAAGCTCCTCCTATACCAGAGCCAAATCCGTACAGTTCTTACGTATTCCATTCCAGTGTGGAGCAATATTTCCAAATCTACATACAAGAACATTCAAATTCTTCAAAACAAATGTATAAAGATCACGTACAACACACCTATGTACACAAACCTCAAGAACCTACAAGAACAACAGGAAATTCCCACACTCGAAGAATACTCCCACAAGCTGACAACGAGATTTTACAACACCTTAAATCCCGAAAATCCACTTGTAAAAGAACTGGGCGCCTACAACTCACCTGACGATTTTCCGTTCCACTACAAGCACAAAATGCCGAAACATATCATCCTGGAGCTCTACGAGGATACCGACTCCGGCAGCGACGCAGACTAGGACAGCAGAAAATCCGGATGAAAAAAATGAGATAATGAAATATTGAAATATTTAACTTCAGTAAAATTAAAAGTCAACAAGAGTAAATAGTTCAGAACTAAATGTTTGCTTCTCCTTTTTTTGTTTAGGGTTTTTTATCCAATTACGATCTTTTCCCTAAAAAGTCATGAAATGTAATAATAATAAACTCAGTCATTTAAATGAAACCATCAGATGGTGATAGTAATAAGGCCAAAGTGCCGCAGTACTAGTTTGCTAGAAAACATGAGGGGTATCTGCATAAGCCCCAGCTAGGTAGAGGATTACGAAAGAATCCGTAAAATCAAAAAAAAAAATTGTCAAAATTACAATAGAATTATGAACTACGATCGATACAACAGTTCAAATTCTTTCCACTGTTAGATACTAAAGCCCTTCAAAATGACATAATAGATTGATAAGCACGGAGGTACTCATTTCTGCCAAAAAATAAATATATAAGAAGAGCAAAAGCTACGGTCGGAGTCATATTATATTTTATTCATTTTATTAAATCGGTGTGGGTTGTCATAGATATCGGATTATTATGCCCTATCAAAATGGCAAGATATACATGTTCAATGACAAAATATGTATTATTATTGCCCGAATATGCACTAACAATTCCAAAATATATTCCTAAATTCATCGATAAAATCAGGAATATGTCTTTTCTCACTAAAGAACTACAAATTTCATTTTTTTCAAATTTTCAAATGGAATAAGGCGAAAAATTTCCCGTGTTTCCGCAGAAAAAAAAACAATATCGACCATTTCATTTGAACAGCTCATAGTTTGATGAATGAAAATGCCGAAATACGCAATTAATTACGAAAAAAGGCTCAAATATGCAACAAAGACCAAAAAAGGCTCAAATATGCACTAACGACTAAAAAGGCTCAAATAGTCTTCACTTTAATTAACGAGATTTACTTGGCACGTTTATTTGGTATGCATATATATAAAATAATTGCATACTTGCATACGCATAATGCATAACGTTACCTGAATGAGTTATCTCCTCAAGTCCATTGTTTAGCTAAAAGTGATTTGAATGTCATCATTCATCATTTTTTTTTAAATATTAAAAGAAATCCTCCTATATATATAAATCCTCCTATTTAAAAAAATAAAAATAATTGCATACTTGTATAAATCCTCCTATATATATATAGGAGGATTTCTTTTAATATTTAAAAAAAATGATGAATGATGACATTCAAATCACTTTTAGCTAAACAATGGACTTGAGGAGATAACTCATTCGGTAACGTTATGCATTATGCGTATACAAGTATGCAATTATTTTTATTTTTTTATATATGAATACCGAATAAGAATTTCAACTGCTCCCAACCGTGAGCCAGTGAGACTATGGCATCCCCAATTGGGTAATGTTGTGAGACTGAAAGTATCGGGGAGGGGAAGGAGAAGGCGTAGAGGTAAGTGGGGAAATGCATATAATTATATGAATAACGCATACAACGCAACAAACCTTTTTAGAATATCTTTCAAAAACACATAGAAATTCATACAACCCTCAAAAACGGCATCCCTACTGTATTCAATACCGTTCTCAAAATATCGCTAAAATTACTTTGCATGTATTCGCACCGCAAGCAATATTTTTAATAATTAAAAAATCATGTCATTCCAAATCAACCTTGATTGAAGTGCTTTTATTTAATTTTATTTAAATAAACCATTACGCGAAAATTGTAAGAAATTGCCATCGGGTGATTTGCACAAAACAAAGTTTACACATTTTACACGTTTGTAAATAGTTTTATTTATTTATTTGTATAGGTTTGACTGTATGAGTTTGAACAAGACAACGACAAATAACTTCAAGAGCATTTGGTCAATTAGACACGAAGGGGAGGAAAATGTTAGATGTTTGCTTGTTGCAAATACAACAAAATATTGTCAGAGTATTGGGCAAGAACAAACATTCATTGTACAAAAACAAACATCGGTAGATTTGTAACAATGTCTAAAATCTGCCAACGGAAAAAATAATAGAATCCAAAATCAAAGTATTAAATGAAAAATTGTACTTGTAATAAGTTAGTAAATAGTGAATATGACTTGAAAATACCTATTATTAAAAAAAATATTCCGTTTTCTGCCATTTTTTCGAATAAGGGACTCCAGCGAAAAAAATTACCGCAAAAAATATTCAGCAAACGCCAATTCTGCAAGTTTTATTGTGTACTCGTATACACTTATACGTAGAATTAATAAATCGTTGTTTAAAGGTGAATAAAAAATAATCTCATCAAAACATCCTGTTGGTACCATTGCTTTCAGAATATCTGACGTCACGGGTCTTGACTACGCGTATTCTGGTTTTGGATTTGTATGAAAAAAAAATATTTGTCGATTTTGATGTGTATTTTTATAGGTACGTATTTTTTATGTTTTTCGAAATCAGAGCATTCATGGGCAAAGCAATTTTCAGTACGGATATTATGATAATGCGACCCCTTGGAATAACAAGGTTCCATCTGACACAGCAATGTTATGTGATAATGAGACTTAAAGTTACCTTCTATACAGCACATTATCGCGTGACATTGTTGTGTCAGATGGAACCTTGTTATTCAAAGGGGTCGAATGGATAAATACTAATATATCAATTACTTTGTTTTAAACCACTATGGTTTTTTTTTTTTTTTTAATTGTTATTAATTTAATAAATATGACTCCACAAAGTAATTTAACATCTTTTGACAAACTAATATTATTATTTGAGTTAAAGTTTCTAAAAAGGTAAATATTAAAAAAAAATTTAGTTAGGTTTACCATGAATAGAAAATAAAATTATGTACGGTAAAGCTCATCCTCGTTTTGAAATTTGACATTCTAACTTCAAAACCGACCGGCTGTAGATTTGGAGCAATTTGGCGGGTTTTGAAAAATTTGTATTTTGATCATTTTTGTACGAAAAATTAACTAATTATTGATTTAATCAAATGGCCCGAGTAACGGGAGTTCCTTATTGGCTATCCTCAAAGTAAAAAAAAATATACATAGGCATTAAAAAAATTGCGCAAATGCAACAAAACACCCCCTTCAAGAATTTAGAGACAAATCGTAGAATTTGTAGTTACAAGAATTTATTTAAAAATGATAAACACGAGAGTGGTTTACATATCTATGATAAACTCATTCGATTCATGTTAGAGAAATATTACTGAACTATTTTTTTCGGATGATTGTTTTTGAAATGAGATCGGTATATAGGTACACATAATCACTGATTTCGGGATTTGGGATATTTATTGAATAGAGTTAATTATTGTGACAGTATTACGTCATCAGATCAAACACTTCGGTCATCATTTTTGCGTAGAAACTCGGTATTATTACGTGTTTGTGTCGAATGCGTTTACATAACTTATAATCAACAAACGGTAAACCTGTGAGCACAAAATCGTACACTCAACATATTTTGATTAAAGTTTCAAACGACACAGCAATATCATGCAATAATGAGCTCTAAAATAAGATACTACAAATTTTATTATTGCATTATATTGCCGTGTCAGATAAATCTTTGTTATTCTAAGGTTTCGATTATCGCATTGCCCAACAATACCATGTGATAATAGCCTCTAAGTACAGAAGTTTTAGAGTTTATTATCGCATAACATTGCCGTATACGATGGAACCTTATCATTCTGTGGGGTCGATCATTGCATAGAATGACTAAATAATAAGAAGATCGCATAATATTGCTACGTTATGCGAGAATAGGCTCTAGAGAACGAAACTGTATAGTTCACGATCGCATGTAGCAGATGGAATCTTGTCATTCTATGGGTCGTTTTCTCATCAAAATTCAAAAGTCAAAACGAATTTGTTACCGGCGTCGATTGGTCGTGTATTTTGATAAGTAAAATAGTTGGGCGAGGCAACAATAGTTAAATTGAACACAGTTTCATAGTATATTCTAATATTAATCATGTCGATTATTGATTATTTGCCGGCGGTTGGTGCCACGATTCTCCCGAATCTTGGAGGATTCGTTGGAGGATATATAACTGCATCTCAAGTGAAAACCACCGATGGTTCCAAACCTTGGTACGAATCCCTGAAGAGGCCATCTTGGAGGCCCCCCAACTGGGCTTTTGGTCCAGTTTGGACGTCCCTGTATTCTGGAATGGGATACGCTTCATACCTCGTTTGGAGAGATGGAGGCGGTTTCCAAGGTATTTATTTATTATTTAGATTCTTCATTTCTACCTACATGATGAATATAATGACCCATTTACGTGCATGCAAGAACGACTTGAATATTTTTGAATATTAATCCAAAAAAATAATAAAATAATAGTGATCACCGTAAAAAGAATAGTTTTGGAGTTCCCGGTGATAATTGTTGTGAATAATTATATATTTCAGTTAGTAAGTTCTTATTTTATAGATTTTTACGTACTGTTAGTTTGACAATACAGTTAGTTATGAGGCCATTATTGCTTGGTATTGCAAATTATTCTGTTGTTTTCAAAGTAGAACGGCCTGTCATCATTCCCTTGGATATTTTCATTCATTGCATCATAATCTCAACTCATTCAATAAGTATGCACATAATTTCCTAGGAACCGACAGGAAGCTTCATAACAGTAAAGTTGCCTACTTTCAAAGAAAGATTATTTTCTGATCAATTTGTTTGGATTTTTTGTTTGTTGGTAAAATTAAACATCCCGCTTCATTTTTTTTCCTTTTCTTTAAACCCAAACTAAGAACCTAGTAATCTATTTGAAATATAATACAGTATATTAATTACATATGAAATAGATTATTAGGTTTTTAGTTTGGGCTTACAGAGAAAGAACGACAAACTAACCTAAAAATTCCATTAAAAAACTTCAAACTTTACTAAGCTTTAAATGAATTTATACGCATTATTTATAATTTTCGCTTATGCTAATATTTTTTTCTAATTTTTAGTAATCAGAAACGAAGTTATATTTTAAAAACCTATGCGTATTAGCAGTGAAGCGGAATTGTTGATTTTACTGTTGTAGCAAATACCCTTAACAATATGTCCAGCTTCTGACATTTGATGGTAACATGCCACACTAGCGCCTCTAGCGGCCCGGAATGTACGAACTGTTAACGATAATTCATCAAATGAAAATTAGGTTAAGCACCTAGATATGACTACTGCTTTTTTTGCTCATAAATGAAAAAAAAAAATAAGGGGCTATTAGGTTTGTAGTAACACTTATAAGCCTTGCCTTTTGCACTCAGTCTAGTGGTTTAGAAAGGGAATCAAATACTTATTTAATAAATTCTTAGATTTTTTGCCTGCTTTTCTAAGTAGGAATTTCGCTTCATCGTGCCCAGTATGATGCCACACAACCATTGTTATTGAATTAAACAAACATAAATTTTTCTTCAAACAAATAAAATAATAACTGAAAAATTAAATACAAAAACAATTAATAAAATTATTTGTTTTCTGTGTTTTTTTTAAACATCGTTTGACTGCTTCTGAAATTATTTCCTCATTCAAACTGTCTTTCTAATTCGTTTATTCTCGTAGTTCATTTTTTGCTAGTTTTATTCTATTTGCCAATAATGTAAAATCCATAAACAGTGTCTTCCGCCAGGTGTCAATTTTCACATTTCCGATAACTGGTTGGAGGTAATTTACAGAAGGAAAAAAGCCTGCCACCTAAACAAAGTGACCAAATCGTATTTTTAACTTTTGGTGTGCCGAAATTACCCATCGGATATGCAATATTTGCATCCGTTGGACGCCGGCGTATCCGATCGACAATGTCAAAAGATTGTTTCTCTGAATATAGGTAGCTATTCTGGGGAAACTACTTATGACAGATATAGACAATTATTATAAATATATAAACACATATCTGTTAAGACAGTGTAATTTACAAAACATCGTTTTGCAAAAACAAATAAGTTATTATGAAAAAAGACTGTAAATTTACCCTCGGCACTCTATGGAAGTATTGGATCGTGGGCACTCTGCGTTCCAAAGGTTAAAACTAATGTTGACCTCCATTTTGGTTTGGTTTCATTTTGAACAACTAAACAGTATTCCAGAGAATCCTGAGTCCTAGATACTCCTAGTTTCGCCCTGGTGAAAAACCACCATTCAGAATAGAAACGTTGCTTGAAATGGCTTTAACAGTGTTTGGTGACTAGATCTGAACGATCGATACTGAGCATATCCATGAATGGTACAGTTTTATGTTCAATTTATATAGCGAAGCTAGCCGGTTAGTACCCACCTATAGTAATTTATAGAAAAAAAAAGCTTTTCATGCTCTGCGACATTGTAAATAAGTTTAAGTATTTGTAAATGTAAATAATTATCATATTAGAATTTTTTTTGGCTTTTTTTTAGCCATTTTTAAAATCGAAAAAAAAAAATATATATATATTAAAAATTACATTGTGCAGTGTTTTCTAATATTGTGTCCTGTGCATACAAAATCATATCTTCTCAAGTTGAAACTTTATGATATAACGTTAATCTGGAGTGACCTGCCAGGTAAGTATGTTTCTGTGTCTGTACATAATAAGATAAACCCTATCAAGGAATATTATTACAGTGCCCCTGAGGTAATTTTTCACAAAAACGGCGCTATACAAATCATCCAATTATTATTATTATTTTTATCTCCTTCTCCTACCGACTCCTACTTTTGTTTGCTTCCTTTTTCGTGTCATTTAACAGAATTAAACAGCCATTGTTTTAAACAGCTTTTGTTATTTTGACTTTGGCTTCAGTCCAGAAAATCTGTTGACATTCTACAATATTCTAAGAAAATATTCTTTCCATTTTAATTGTGTCACTAAATGAAATTCAGACATTATTCCTAACCCAACCTTACAGGCATGAAGTTGTTTCCCATTTATCATAAGAATGAATGAATCAGTGTATGAAAGGATCGCTTAATTGCCTTTTCTTTTACTGAGAGAATTGTCAATCTTTGTATTAATCTCGAATCTGAAGATAAACTAAGTAACTAATTAACCATCACGCCGTTCGCCGCAGGGGTAGACAGAGAGGATGTGTCGCTAAACAACTCGGTCTTGACACACACTCCTTGCTTCATTCACATTTATACGTCATCTCATAGACTCTTCTGTTGTTCTCTTGACATGGCCCAACTCAAGTATTTGGTTCACTTGATTGTGCCATGTCTTCCTCAAGTGTCCCCATCTTCTTCCATTCACATTCACGTCATATATTCTCCTTACACTTCTTTCTTTGCTCTATATACATACCCAAACCATCTAAGTGTCCCTTTCTTAATATTACTTATTACGCTCACATCGGCCTTGCATTCTTTGCCAATGAACATTTTTATGACGGTCACGCATGGTTTTACCACACATACACCCCAGGGATCTCATTTCTACAGCCATTCAGTCTACTTTCATCCTTCCTCTTCCAGTTCCATGTCTCACTGCCATGCAACAGGGATGTTATCAGCACTCCCTTGTAGACTGCTAGCTTCGCTTCCTTGCAAAAATTTTTGTTAGGACCAACCGTGTTCAGTACTCTATTAATGGAGTTTCCTGTATTTACCCTTCTTTCAATATCCATATCAGCGTTTCCATCTCTCGTAAACATACTTCACAAATGAACTAACTCATCCACCTCTCCAAGTATTCATCATTCACAACAATATTAAACACTGTTTTCATACTCTCTTTTTCAAACACCATGACTTTAGACTTACTTACATTCATCATTAACTCATTCTTCATACGTACTTCATTCATCATAGATACGAGAGATTAGATCTTCCATACTGTTAACAATCAGCACCGCATCCTGAAGGTGCTTAGATATAAAAGAATCAAAGAGAAATATGTGGCGCATCTGTCAACAAATATCTTTTTTGTAAGCCTTCTGGCTTTTTCTTTTAGACAGGACTCCTTCCAATGTCTCCAGTTTTCCTGATTGTTGATGGCTCTCATCCATTTGAAGATCAGTTCTCCTCAGGTCGTCAAAAATCTCATCGGTACCGACCTCTGTTCCCGTTTTCAACCAATGATGCAATCCGATGACATTAGCCACATGCCCCCGGAATCCAGAATTACAATCATATCGGTACACATAAACCAAGCCTTGTTGTATAAATAACTTGATGCTTGTTCAAGAATTTTCTCATGAATTGAGTTTTCTCCAAATCTTATCAATATTTGAACAGTTACACAAAATGTTTGAGCAGTGTTGTTGTATTAGAAATATTATTTATCACTATACTTGTCAATCTATGAGACTCGCAAGGACTTCCAACAATAAATATCGAGGAATCTTTTCAGGCAAAATGAATAGGATGGAAAAGAGATAAGACAGAGGCAGGTTGGAAGAACCACCGTCAAATACTCTAATATGACAATACCTCCAGTTCCTGACATTTGATGGCAACTTTCCACACTAGCACCCTCTAGTGGCCCGAGTTCTACGAATTGGTGTTTTTCATATATTTTAATAGATTTTCAGCCAAACATATTCTTACTAAATTATAGAAATCGAAATTAAGGGGGAAGACTCAAATAAGGCGCTAAAAGCCACTTCGCAGTATGCTAATGTAAGCAATACAACACATAATTTATCTGCAAATTCTTAACAGAAAGTTACGATAGTGTCTGGTTTCCAGTGGCGTAAATTCTTAAACTGTAATCTTTTAGATTATATATGAAATACCTACCGTAATTTTAAGTAAAACGCTCTACAGTGCCTTCGCCGTTATGTTAACTGCACCCATTACCAACACGTTTAATTAAAATCCTTCCACAATCTCAGAGGAAATAAGATTAAAAAACAAGGGCGTTTATTAAAAATAATTCAGTAAATCTAGATTTTCACTGTAATTCCCTCAAAGTTCGGGAAATTCAGTTCCGTATGAGAATGTCCGGTCCGCGAGATTGTTGATAAAACTATTTATTTCGCCGGAGTAAATCAGTTGTGCGAAGTCCTTCAGAGCGAGCAGACGTCCATTTGAAATTCGATATTTTTGTCTGTTTTATAACGAATAGCTGGGGAGACTGCGACCGGAAAGTAGAAATTACGTATTTTTGATATTTTTTTTGTGATCACATTTCTTTGCAACGTTCTTCAAAATGGTCCAAAAACTGATTAATTTATTATACGGCACAATATAAAAGACCTACGCACTGGAAAAAACAGACGGACGTGGTACAGATCTACAAGGTTATGTGTGCATGCGGTCAAAAGCGAAACTAAGAAGTGAACAAATTATTTTTTAAATATATAATTTACAATCGTGACGCCCCCGACTGCATATATAAGTATGCCGATCTGTGCCTAATAAAATCCGTAGTTTCAGCGGCTATCTTGAATTTCTAGATATTCACACCGATTTGGTTCGAAAATGGCGTAACTCATGTTAGGGGGGTGCTGAACTCAAATTTAATGTCAAAATTCGTAATTTCGACGGTAATTTGATTTTGTTTTTTCTTTTTTTCAGTTCTCTACCGATTTCATTGAAAATCGGAATTAGAGTGTTTAGGGGTGAACTAAACTCGAATCTAACTGTACAGGACAAGATCTGTAAACTCTTGCTGCACGTTTAGAAGAAGAAGATGAGACTGGCCACTTGGACGCTTCAGAGCAGGTTAGGAAGGAAGGGGGAAGGTGTATGCCTTGAGGGGGGGGAAATGCCTTGAGAAAGGCAAACGATTTCTTGCAAGGAGGTGGTGAAGGTGTAGAAAAAGTCTTGATCGGTTTTCAGGCGGGGTGAAGATGCAGGCGAAGTAGGCAGAAGAGGTGTTGAATCCGTGAGAATACTCTACTTTTTTAGAATTGCAACCGTTGCTTAAGTACTCCGGTGCGATACCGCGCTGAGAGGAGCCGGCGTATCGGGCAGTTTGAACTCGTGAGTTTTTCGCGAGCTGCCGTAGATTCTGTCAATCTTGGATCGAATTAATCAAAAAATTAGGATGTGAACCTCGACCTCCTGCTTGAATTGAGCGTATTGCAATCTTCACCTATTTTTTATTAAAGAAGCCAAAATTATTACAAAAAATGTCGTGGCGGTCAAAGTAGGACAGTTGATACTTTGCCGCCGAATTACAGAAAAATGCATTGTAAAAACATAAGTTGAGTAAGGTTATTCGATTCCGCGGGTGCTAATGAACAGATCAGAAAAGATCATTTATTTAGATCAGTCACCGCAGCCGCAGAAATCGCTTACAAAGACAGACAATTTTGATAGAACAATAATTTTTGACAAGTTTTTTGTGGATCGCAAGGGCCCAACCAATGGGGGCTCGCTCAGCTTTCGGGACCGTCGCCGGGAGCGACCGTAGAAGTGGCGGGGGTCGGAGAAATGTCCCGTTAGTGGCCAGTAGCCGCTCAGCACGAAAACGACATTCAGGGGCGTAGAAAAACGAAGACGATAACGTGTACTGTTTATCGTTCTCTTCCTCCACACGCCCGGAACTCCGCTTATCGAGAGCCATATGAAATGAAATATGAAATCGGGCATTTGCACAAATTATCATTTGTGCAGACATAGTTCGATATAGAGATTTGTATCTAAGTCGCGTCTCCATCGATGAAAATAAATTATGAAATCGGTCGTTGCACAATTCAACATTTGTGCAGACATAACCCGATAGAGAGTTTGTATCTAGTCTCGTCTCTGTCAGGTTGTGGTCGGGTCGTCTGTGTGAGCCCGACAGGTACTACGTACGAGTTCGATATAGAGGATCGTATTTAGTCGTCGCTCCATCGAAGATGCACGAACCCAGTAGAGATTTTGTATCTAGTCGCGTCCCTACTAAGTTATGTACTGGTTTGATGTTACGCAAACGGAGGGTATTACAAACTTGATATTCACCTCTGGTATACTAACATCAAAATGTATGATTTCTGCGGCCAATTTGAATTTCTCCAGTTGTCTACCGATTTCGTTGAAAATCGAGATTTGGGGGTTTGAAGGTGCATTGAACTCGAATCTAACATCAAAACGCATAATAAATGCTAGGAATGACCACAAAGAAAAATATTGCGTTATTTAGAACAGCTATTTCTCAGACGCTGTTGGGTTCCCGGAGATGATCAATTTGGTTTTAAATTCTTGAATATTAATTCACTTTGATCGTGGTCCTTCATGATCAAAATTGAAAAACACTATAATAATAACATACAATTTTTTTCGTTATTTAGAACAGCTATATTTCGGACGATATTAGATCCTCAGACACCAATTTGGTTTCAAATTGTAGCATGTTTAGTCTACTTTCAAAAAGTATTAATTAACATTTGCCGAAAAATTACTCCTTCGCTGTTAAAATTGACTAAAACTCTAAAAATAATAGCAAAAAAACACAGAATTTTTTTTCGTGATTTAGAACAACTGTATCTCGGACGATATTAGGTCCTCAGAGACCAATCTGGTTTCAAATTATAGCATGTTTAGTCTACTTTAAAAAAGTGTTACATAACCTTTGTCGAAAAATTACTCCTTCGCTGTCAAAAATGACTAAATCACTAAAAAATAGCGAAGAATGACAACTTTGCATAATTTAGAACCTCTGTATCTCGGACACTATTAAGAAACGTATTTGATTTCAAATTATAGCATATTTAGTCTACTTTACTTTGGGGGGGACAAGGGGAAGATATGGAATTTTTGTGAAAATACTCCCTGTTATAGGTATTATTCACCTGCAAATTTCAGTTTTCTTATTGCCTACATTGACCGGACTACTGGTGAATTGTATTCAAGCTTATTGTGTGCGTCTGGAGTGGGTTATAAATCATTTTTATCTACCTATATTTTATTTTTACTGCTGTTTAGTATACAATAGTGAAGGGCGTTTCTAAATCCCAACAATTATCGAAAGGCAAGTAATTCTTATTCCCGTTTAATAAACGGGATCTAATTCACATCCTCCATCTTGGTTCCCAATTCAAATGTAATAGTCGGATTACTTAACCGTTAATAAAAACCAAAGCCATTGATAGAACAGCCATATAAAAAAAGCATCCAATTCATTTCAACCACCTTGAATCCCCTAGTGGACAATCGAAAATCGGATTCCTTGATTCAAAATCCTTGAAAATAATTCCCTGCGTCAAAAATCTGTGCTTATAAGTATTTCTGAGCAGTTGGTCCACGTTACCCATTTCTATATTTCCGAAGCAAAAATAAAAGATTATGCTGTGAAGAAATAAATACGTAAATAGTAACAAAACAAATCTTTTGTAAAAGGGAGGCACTTTGTATGGGTACTGTCAATAATTAATATATTATATATAAATTGAAAAAAAACATATTCTCATCAGTTACCCTATCCTATTACCAACAGATTGACTTGCTTTACTTTGCAGTAAGCGGCCAAAAAAATCCTCCCTTTTCCGACTGCTAAGTTAAGTCTGTCAAGCTTCTATTTATTTATTTTTATACAGCGAATAAACAAAAAAAATATAGAGCAAATGTTTTTGTTTCGTATTCCATCAATATACTGAACATTTTTTTCCAATCCGGCGTGGTCTACATTATCCCCATTTCCCCAATCCTGCTGCCGGCTTGCGGTGGTCCGTGTTTTGAGTTTGCCGACTAAAATTCCTTACGGCGGTGAATACGCGGTCTTATACTGGACCCTTAATGAAATAAATATTAGGTAACCTGCGTACGACTTCACCGTTATTTTGCTCATAAAGAAAAATATTAAAGAGGCTATTGATCTGTACTAGCAGTTATAAGCCTCGCCGCTCGAGGCTTGCGCTCGGTCTGATGCTTGGAAAGGAAATAAAGCTTGGAAAGCAGTAATATGTAGGTTACCTAGCATTTATTTTTTGAATTTTTGATTTCTATAATTTATTAGCAGCAGGTAGCTACAAGATCTTATTTTAATTTATTAAAATAAAATATAAACCCTAAGCTTTATAGTACAGATACCTTATCACCAAGCATACGAAACTGTTTTGAAAAGGGGGTAAGTCTAGCCGAGCGTCCTAACTACCATTCCATCGACCATCTTATTATACAGCCAATACGGGCTTTTACATGTTTTATTAGGATACATAATATAGTAGTGATAAAGGAATAAACACGGAGTAAATGATTAGCTCGTACAAACTGTACCAATAAGTGATCCGGAGTATTTATTGAAGACATGTTATTATAGCTTTTTTGTATTTACACTCCTTGCAGTTAAACACAACTGCTACCTCTGCGAAAGCATTACCGACTGCATGCAATCTAGGTACAAGCGAGTATCTAAATGTCTCAGTTCTGATATTATTGTTACAATTAAAATAGAATTTTGGATCAAGTAGTTCTCGTTAGTATTATTATGAAGGGCGATTAGGTTAAGTCAGAGGTTCCCATTGCCCAC